>JAMPIV010021677.1:40000-139823 GCA_024509875.1 Oreohelix idahoensis | reverse complement strand
CCCCCCCCCCCCCCCCCCCCCCCCCCGATAATTTGAAATGATGGCAGGGATAGGCTGGCATGGGCGAAGCAGTGGTCTCCTAGTATCTGACGCATTATTTTTAACCCTACATTTTATCGTTAAATTTTGGAGATATTTTAACGTTGTATCATGGTAAAATTATCACAGGTCTGATGACAGCAATACACATCAACTACAAAGACGACGATTGGAGGCTGTTCATTGATTCGTCTAAGTTGAGCTTAAAAGCTGTGCTGCTCTATAATGGTAACGTTTTACCATCTGTTCCACTCGGGTATGCAGTCCACATGAAAGAAACGTACAACAACATGAAACAACTGTTATACACCATCAACTATGACAAGTATAAGTGGCAGATTAGTGGTGACCTGAAGGTCATTGCCATCTTGATGGGGCTACAGCAGGGTTACACAAAGTCTTGCTGTTTCCTGTCTGTGGGACAGCCGTGCCAGGACTTCCCACTACAAGAAATAGGATTGGCCCCAACGACAATCACAAGCCGGGGAAAAAGAATGTACTTAACGAACCACTTGTAGAATCCCACAAGATCTTGTTCCCTCCTCTCCACATCAAACTTGGACTAATGAAGAATTTTGTAAAGGCCATGGATCGAATTGGTGCAGGATTTTTATACCTTCGTGATAAATTTCCAAGACTTAATGAGGCCAAAATCAAGGAAGGTGTATTTGTCGGTCCGCAGATACGTCAGCTCTTCCGAGATCAGCGTTTTGATGATATCCTCACATGTGATGAAAAGTTAGCTTGGAATGCATTCCAGCAAGTGGCCACAAACTTTCTAGGAAACAAAAAGGCTGACAATTACCAGGAGTTTGTAGAAACCCTCTTGTAGCGCTACGAGAGACTAGGGTGCAACATGTCTTTGAAATTACACTTTTTACACTCTCATCTGGATTTCTTCCCTGCTAACTGCGGTGTTGTCAGTGACGAGCATGGGGAATGATTTCATCAGGACATTACTACCCTCGAAAAAAGGTACCCAATGGAAATGGAATGCAGCAATGCTAGCAGATTATTGTTGGACCCTTGTGAGAGATGCTCCAGAAACTAATTACAAGCGACAGGCAAAAAGCATTATTATCATGTGATATGTATATGCAAATGTGTAAGACTAGTTTTACAGATATTTTAAAAAAACTAGAGCTAATCTGGTGTTTTAACGGCCATTTTCATATTCAGCAGCCCAAACAACATAAAGGTAACTTGGTTTAATCTCAGATACACACAAAAAGTCAAAATTTGTTGTCCAGTGTTTAAGGGAGTATTGACTAAAGTTACAAAATTGGCCGCGGTAATACAATTGTAACTAACTCCATTCATGAATATATAAGATACTCAGGGCCGTAGATAGAACTTTATGAAAGGACGGGAGGGGGGGGGGGGGGGGGGGGAGGGGGGGGGGGCGGGGGGGGGGGGGGGGGGGGGGGGGGGGGTGGTTGAATATTTAAAAAAAAATTTTAATGCACTATTTTGGTACCGGTACAGTATAATTCCCCCCCTTCAGGTGTTGGAGTCGGAAAATTTTTTGGCCTACTCCGCAACCCTGGGTTTAATGCATCACAAATGTTCTCATTCCTGTCCCCGAATTCGCAAGTCTAACCAAATTCATAACTTGCTCGGTGTACGCGTGTGTGTGCGTGCGCGCGCGCGTCTGTGTATATTTAAGTTATAACAAATTTCTGATAAAAACAAACAAAGTTCATATTGACACTTCCCACATTTGTCGCATCATCGCGAATGCGATTATCAGCCGTGGGCAAACAACGTCAAAGTTGATATTCGCATATTTGTTTGACCAACGCCATCTCTCCCCTCCCTCGGTGAAACTTTAAATATTGGAAATGTCAATTTGGCTGGATGAAAAATGAAATAAAAGTCTCCTTCCTCGTGAGTCGATACTCAGGAATCAAAGAATTGATGGGACGGTAATGTGGGGAATATTTTTGTTGAGAATTATTTTGAAATTCTAATCCAGTGTTGTCCATCGTTTAATTTGTTCTAATAATTACAGATGGGCAATGATGTTTGTTCTGGCTCACGTGCAGATATTAAATTATCTACTATATTGGTTCTCCCCCCCCCCTCCCCCCACCCACCCTTCCACTTTTAGTTTTCCCGCCGTTTATAATTATTCTTTTTCAAGTACTACGTATGGTGGCGTAGGCGATTACGTCTCTCCACAACGTCTTGTCTCCAGTACTATTTAACAACTAGTGTACAAGCCCGTCATAAGACGGGAATTGTTACTTATTAAATTCAAAAAACACTGTGCACCACAGTACCTAACGGCAATTGATCTATCTTTTCAAAAAGCATTTTTAAAACCACTGGGTGCATCACCACAGTACTTTTTATTCCTGCCGAGTGGCCTGATAACATACCTTTATATTTGTTTCATATTAATTTACTGTTTACAGGCTTCGGCCCTGAGGACAATACCAAATGATCTGATCATTTTTTGATGATGCGTAGATGGCAGGGAGGATAGTGTGATTCGCTTGCATGGCTAGGCGGGGTTGTCGCACGGAAGGTCCAGTGTTCAAATCCTGGGTAAGCCACTCATGTCTGTTGTTTTTCTGTTGTCTGGTGTTCTACTTCTTTATTTCCTGCGAGTGCCTGATAACATACCTTTATATTTGTTTCATATTAATTTACTGTTTACAGGCCTCGGGTTTCCCTCCTTTATGTGTAATAAATGTTTATACAATACCAAACCTACCCACTATCCTGTTCTCACTGTTCTAGTCTACTATCATTTACTGGACACAGTATTAAGGTCCTTGTCTTGTTGGATTCGGCCTATACTGCTTGATAGAAATACAACAGAAGTGATTGCGTCATTAATAGGCTGAACTGCCCATGGCGGACTTCTGGTGTCGTGTATTGTGGTTCGCACTGTTGACCTGCCATTGAAACATCATTTTATGATGATGCGTAGATGGCAGGGCGGATAGTGTGATTCGCTTGCATGGCTAGGCGGGGTTGTCGCACGGAAGGTCCAGTGTTCAAATCCTGGGTAAGCCACTCATGTCTGTTGTTTTTCTGTTGTCTGGTGTTCTACTTCTTTATTTCCTGCGAGTGCCTGATAACATACCTTTATATTTGTTTCATATTAATTTACTGTTTACAGGCCTCGGGTTTCCCTCCTTTATGTGTAATAAATGTTTATACAATACCAAACCTACCCACTATCCTGTTCTCACTGTTCTAGTCTACTATCATTTACTGGACACAGTATTAAGGTCCTTGTCTTGTTGGATTCGGCCTATACTGCTTGATAGAAATACAACAGAAGTGATTGCGTCATTAATAGGCTGAACTGCCCATGGCGGACTTCTGGTGTCGTGTATTGTGGTTCGCACTGTTGACCTGCCATTGAAACATCATTTTATGATGATGCGTAGATGGCAGGGCGGATAGTGTGATTCGCTTGCATGGCTAGGCGGGGTTGTCGCACGGAAGGTCCAGTGTTCAAATCCTGGGTAAGCCACTCATGTCTGTTGTTTTTCTGTTGTCTGGTGTTCTACTTCTTTATTTCCCGCGAGTGCCTGATAACATACCTTTATATTTGTTTCGTATTAATTTACTGTTTACAGGCCTCGGGTTTCCCTCCTTTATGTGTAATAAATGTTTATACAATACCAAACCTACCCACTATCCTGTTCTCACTGTTCTAGTCTACTATCATTTACTGGACACAGTATTAAGGTCCTTGTCTTGTTGGATTCGGCTTATACTGCTTGATAGAAATACAACAGAAGTGATTGCGTCATTAATAGGCTGAACTGCCCATGCCGGACTTCTGGTGTCATGTATTGTGGTTCGCACTGTTGACCTGCCATTGAAACATCATTTTATGATGATGCGTAGATGGCAGGGCAGATAGTGTGATTCGCTTGCATGGCTAGGCGGGGTTGTCGCACGGAAGGTCCAGTGTTCAAATCCTGGGTAAGCCACTCATGTCTGTTGTTTTTCTGTTGTCTGGTGTTCTACTTCTTTATTTCCCGCGAGTGCCTGATAACATACCTTTATATTTGTTTCATATTAATTTACTGTTTACAGGCCTCGGGTTTCCCTCCTTTATGTGTAATAAATGTTTATACAATACCAAACCTACCCACTATCCTGTTCTCACTGTTCTAGTCTACTATCATTTACTGGACACAGTATTAAGGTCCTTGTCTTGTTGGATTCGGCCTATACTGCTTGATAGAAATACAACAGAAGTGATTGCGTCATTAATAGGCTGAACTGCCCATGGCGGACTTCTGGTGTCGTGTATTGTGGTTCGCACTGTTGACCTGCCATTGAAACATCATTTTATGATGATGCGTAGATGGCAGGGCGGATAGTGTGATTCGCTTGCATGGCTAGGCGGGGTTGTCGCACGGAAGGTCCAGTGTTCAAATCCTGGGTAAGCCACTCATGTCTGTTGTTTTTCTGTTGTCTGGTGTTCTACTTCTTTATTTCCTGCGAGTGCCTGATAACATACCTTTATATTTGTTTCATATTAATTTACTGTTTACAGGCCTCGGGTTTCCCTCCTTTATGTGTAATAAATGTTTGTACAATACCAAACCTACCCACTATCCTGTTCTCGCTGTTCTAGTCTACTATCATTTACTGGACACAGTATTAAGGTCCTTGTCTTGTTGGATTCGGCCTATACTGCTTGATAGAAATACAACAGAAGTGATTGCATTATTAATAGGCTGAACTGCCCATGGCGGACTTCTGGTGTCGTGTATTGTGGTTCGCACTGTTGACCTGCCATTGAAACATCATTTTATGATGATGCGTAGATGGCAGGGCGGATAGTGTGATTCGCTTGCATGGCTAGGCGGGGTTGTCGCACGGAAGGTCCAGTGTTCAAATCCTGGGTAAGCCACTCATGTCTGTTGTTTTTCTGTTGTCTGGTGTTCTACTTCTTTATTTCCTGCGAGTGCCTGATAACATACCTTTATATTTGTTTCATATTAATTTACTGTTTACAGGCCTCGGGTTTCCCTCCCTTATGTGTAATAAATGTTTATACAATACCAAACCTACCCACTATCCTGTTCTCACTGTTCTAGTCTACTATCATTTACTGGACACGGTATTAAGGTCCTTGTCTTGTTGGATTCGGCCTATACTGCTTGATAGAAATACAACAGAAGTGATTGCGTCATTAATAGGCTGAACTGCCCATGGCGGACTTCTGGTGTCGTGTATTGTGGTTCGCACTGTTGACCTGCCATTGAAACATCATTTTATGATGATGCGTAGATGGCAGGGCGGATAGTGTGATTCGCTTGCATGGCTAGGCGGGGTTGTCGCACGGAAGGTCCAGTGTTCAAATCCTGGGTAAGCCACTCATGTCTGTTGTTTTTCTGTTGTCTGGTGTTCTACTTCTTTATTTCCTGCGAGTGCCTGATAACATACCTTTATATTTGTTTCATATTAATTTACTGTTTACAGGCCTCAGGTTTCCCTCCCTTATTTGTAATAAATGTTTGCACAATACCAAACCTACCCACTATCCTGTTCTCACTGTTCTAGTCTACTATCATTTACTGGACACAGTATTAAGGTCCTAAGGGTCTTGTTGGATTCGGCCTATACTGCTTGATAGAAATACAACAGAAGTGATTGCGTCATTAATAGGCTGAACTGCCCATGGAGGACTTCTGGTGTCGTGTATTGTGGTTCGCACTGTTGACCTGCCATTGAAACATCATTTTTTGATGATGCGTAGATGGCAGGGCGGATAGTGTGATTCGCTTGCATGGCTAGGCGGGGTTGTCGCACGGAAGGTCCAGTGTTCAAATCCTGGGTAAGCCACTCCTGTCTGTTGTTTTTCTGTTGTCTGGTGTTCTACTTCTTTATTTCCTGCGAGTGTCTAAAAACATACCTTTATATTTGTTTCATATTAATTTACTGTTTACAGGCCTCAGGTTTCCCTCCCTTATTTGTAATAAATGTTTGTACAATACCAAACCTACCCACTATCCTGTTCTCGCTGTTCTAGTCTACTATCATTTACTGGACACAGTATTAAGGTCCTAAGGGTCTTGTTGGATTCGGCCTATACTGCTTGATAGAAATACAACAGAAGTGATTGCGTCATTAATAGGCTGAACTGCCCATGGAGGACTTCTGGTGTCGTGTATTGTGGTTCGCACTATTGACCTGCCATTGAAACATCATTTTTTGATGATGCGTAGATGGCAGAGCGGATAGTGTGATTCGCTTGCATGGCTAGGCGGGGTTGTCGCACGGAAGGTCCAGTGTTCAAATCCTGGGTAAGCCACTCATGTCTGTTGTTTTTCTGTTGTCTGGTGTTCTACTTCTTTATTTCCTGCGAGTGCCTGATAACATACCTTTATATTTGTTTCATATTAATTTACTGTTTACAGGCCTCGGGTTTCCCTCCTTTATGTGTAATAAATGTTTATACAATAACAAACCTACCCACTATCCTGTTCTCACTGTTCTAGTCTACTATCATTTACTGGACACGGTATTAAGGTCCTTGTCTTGTTGGATTCGGCCTATACTGCTTGATAGAAATACAACAGAAGTGATTGCGTCATTAATAGGCTGAACTGCCCATGGCGGACTTCTGGTGTCGTGTATTGTGGTTCGCACTGTTGACCTGCCATTGAAACATCATTTTATGATGATGCGTAGATGGCAGGGCGGATAGTGTGATTCGCTTGCATGGCTAGGCGGGGTTGTCGCACGGAAGGTCCAGTGTTCAAATCCTGGGTAAGCCACTCATGTCTGTTGTTTTTCTGTTGTCTGGTGTTGTACTTCTTTATTTCCTGCGAGTGCCTGATAACATACCTTTATATTTGTTTCATATTAATTTACTGTTTACAGGCCTCGGGTTTCCCTCCTTTATGTATAATAAATGTTTATACAATACCAAACCTATCCACTGTCCTGTTCTCACTGTTCTAGTCTACTATCATTTACTGGACACAGTATTAAGGTCCTTGTCTTGTTGGATTCGGCCTATACTGCTTGATAGAAATACAACAGAAGTGATTGCGTCATTAATAGGCTGAACTGCCCATGGCGGACTTCTGGTGTCGTGTATTGTGGTTCGCACTGTTGACCTGCCATTGAAACATCATTTTATGATGATGCGTAGATGGCAGGGCGGATAGTGTGATTCGATTGCATGGCTAGGCGGGGTTGTCGCACGGAAGGTCCAGTGTTCAAATCCTGGGTAAGCCACTCATGTCTGTTGTTTTTCTGTTGTCTGGTGTTCTACTTCTTTATTTCCTGCGAGTGCCTGATAACATACCTTTATATTTGTTTCATATTTATTTACGCCAACTGTATACTGGATATGTGCGCCCAGTGATTGACTACTCGCTCCCCCTCCAAACTATTGCAAGCAAAAGCCTCCTACAAAAGCTAGACAAAGTCCAAAATCACGCTCTACGGTTTATAAGTGGTGCCATGAAGACAACGCCGACAGATGCATGCGAAATCAACACAAATTTTGAACCCTTTAAACCTAAGAAGAGAACGTTCAGCTGTGGAAACATACGAAAGGTATCTGAGAATGGACACAAAGGAGGAGAATAGGAAAATAATAGAGCAGCGGCACCAAAAACACAGAAACCAAAAGACATCTTTTCTTAAAAATGCAAAAGAAGCTAGCATTAAACGCCACCTACCAGCAGTTAAAAAACCAATGGTAACTATCAATAATGAACCACCTTGTTGGCAGGCAACTACTCCCACAGTAAGAACTGAACTCTCTGACTTCTCAGCAGACAAGAAAACTCTAGTACCACTACTGAAAACCATCGTTTTAGAAACTATAGACTCATATCCACAAGACATCATCCATATTTACACATCTGGATCTGCATTTAAAGCTACCACCAATGCTGGATATGGCGCAGTGATAAAATACCCCAACCTGCACCCAGAAGACCACCCTTGCATCTTTGGCCCTTGCGGAGAAATTTGTTCCAGCTATAATGCAGAAATAACAGCACTAGAAAAAGCACTGAGCCGGATAATCTTAGACATTGAAAGTGGCATCACTCCACCTGAGGATATCGTTATATTCTCAGACTCAAAATCAGCACTCCAAGCCCTAGAAAGCAAAATGTCTCCAATATTACGAGTAATAAGATCTGTAGATTAATTGACCAACTGTTCACTTCCTATTGCGTCGAAGTTACACTCCAGTGGATCCCTGGGCATGTCGGAGTCACAGGAAATGAAAAAGCCGATAAACTGTCCAAAAGATGAGCAGCACTGCCCCAGTTCCCTTCAAGTACCACACTGCAAACCTGCTAACAGATCCTGAGAAACAATTATAGAGAAGAATGGCTAAACCAGTGGGCTACCGCCCAGACAGGGCGTCCATTCTTCAAACGTCAAGCTAAACCAAACCCTCAAGATCCAGTTAATCAACTGAAAAGAAGAGATCAGAGTCTAATTTTCCAGCTGAGAACAGGCCATGCCCCCGTCAATAAACATTTAAATAGAATAGACCCACTACGTGAACCAAACTGTAGGCACTGCCACCACCATGAGGAATCGGTATAACACCTACTGTTACAGTGCCCAAGACTAACTGACCTACGACACCAGCTACACCCATCGCACCCAACCATCCACAATACACTCTACACATCATCACAACAACTGAGGAAGACTTGCACCTTTCTCAGAGAGGCAATGGGCTGTCAGGAGCTACCTGCTCACAGCTAAAGGGATTATATCATCATCATCAAAAACCCTTTTCTTTAAGAAAAAAAATAAAAGCCAATAATTGCCTACTGATGTAAGGTTCTGTGTAAGGTTTCCTATCATCATCACCGTATAAATTTGTTCTTGGTGCAAACAAGTAAATTTATTTTTTTTTAACCAGCGAGAGAGGGTTTATCTCAGGAGCCGTTCAGGTTATTCAGTCAAAATCCCGGTCGATGACACTCTTACAAATGCCCGTGCCCGGGCTTGAACCTTGAACACCTGATCGCTAGCGCAGTGTGGTAACCATTACACCAGCGCGGCTCCCCACACAAGTAAATACATGAGCTTTATCTGTCCACCTCTCTCTATCTATCTATCTATCTATCTATTGTTGCTGCTAAAAACTTGTCGCAACTTATTCTGACCATGCATTCTGACTAGATTCATTTTTTAATGCATGGGAAGGAACTCATGAAATTGTAGTCACTTTTATTTCTACAGTCGTCTAATCTTGATAGCTATCGTTAAGAAGTTGTCTTATCTTGATAGCTAGGGTTGCCGATAGCTGTGTGAACGATTTTGAGTCACGACCATATATGGAGCGCTCAGATCGTCAGTTCTTTGAAAACAGTTGGCAATCGCAATGTTTCAAGATTCATTTCCTTTTAAGGTAATGGGTCCTAAGTCGAACATTGTAGAACATTCTTCGTTTCGTAAATTGGCCTGAGTTGTATTCGATTCGCGTGTTCTGCGCATGTCCCTTTTTGTGGCGTTGGTAAAACGATTTCCGCCCAGGTCAGTCTGTGCTGAGAAGCTGTGAAGGCGAGACGTAGCTATGTGCTAGTCTTCGCTTAGTTTATCCAGGAAGGAGTCCTCATGATTGTTGTTCCTATCTTGAGATGATATATCTCTGTGTTATTCCTAATGCCTGGAGGCATATGTGATTATTCATTTAATTCCTTATGAACAGGTAATTAAATCCCTTTTTTGGCTGAGTAACTTTATCGCCATCTCGTGATGTTGACTTTTGCTTAGCCTGCCTTATTCTAAAGTCTACGATATGACTAGTTTGCTCAGCTCACGATCCACTTAGATTGTCACGCATCGATTGATGCCTGTCCTACGGACTATTTGCTTCCTGAACTTCCCACTTTGTTGATGGATCTAGGTTTGATACCTTTGCTGTTTGCTGGACAATAGAGGACGATAATGTGGCGCTCAAAAGACATGCCTGTCTTGTTGAGGTCAAATCGAGGAGACCATCTTTAATCTCCTAGTTGATATCTTCTAGCTCTTATGGAAAGGAGGAAGTTTACTACCTGACTACATGTACAGCGGGTTTACGATATCCTAAAAGGCAGATGATGCACATTATTTTGATGCTGTCTGCTGTGCCAGTTGAATTGTCTACATATGTAATAATGACTGTTTGATCGTACCTATGATGTACCTGCTTGTTTATGTCTACACACTTCGTCATTGTGGCGTTTATAATAAATTATACAAAACCGTCACTAGCTGTTGCAAGCATCATTGACTTTTCACATCGTGAGTTAACGTGACGTCATTGTGTGGATTGCCTTGTTCGTAATGCTCACTGTCTGTATACACATCTACATCACACTTAAACCAGACTACAGACACCAAGTTACTACGCCTCATCATCCCTGGTGTCTGAAGGTGGCACACTACTCCGCAAAAGCCAGGATTATCATACCTTGAGAGGAGCAGATGAATTACAACACCCTCAACGTTGTGTGGCAAATGCGACATCCTCCACAGAACATTTATCAACACATATAATACTTACGCTACATTTGGTGGCCATAAGCTGGTTTGTTCTGGTACCAGCATACTCGGGGTCCCTTACCCACTTCATTCAACAAGAATTCAACAAACTGCATTGTTCCAGAAATCAACATACAGCGATTTTTTCAAGACTTTACTTGGTAAGATAACTGAAGACCATCCTCAAGATTTGGACAGGGTTTTACCTGCGGCTCTCTTTGCCTATAGAGAGGTCCCAAATGAGCACACAGGATTTTCTCCCTTTGAACTTGTCTTTGGCGCGCGTCCGCGCGGCCTTATGTCTTTATTACACGATCTCATCACTGCCGATGATATTAGTGATGACACTCAATCTTCATATGAGTATGTCATTGCTCTGAGGCAAAAGATCATTGAGGCATGCAAACTAGCGACTGCTTCGTCAGAAATTGCTAAAGAAAAAGCAAGGCAGTTTGCTAACAAGAACAGATGTCTACGACAACTTTGTCCAGGTGACAAAGCATTCGTCCTACTCCCCAGTAGGGAAAATAGACTTCTGATTGCATGGAAAGGTCCATATGCAATAGTCTCACGAATTTCCGATGTTGACTATGTGGTCGATATAGATGGAAAGCATAAGACTTTCCATATCAACATGCTGACGGAATTTCATGAGCGTCCAGACTATTTGCTGCCTATTTTTCAGGCAACGGACGAATCTTCGGTACCTCATGGTCATTACTCATCCCTGTCTGTCATACAGGATGAGGAATCTGTTTTTTCTGATGTCGATCTCCCTCTTCCAGTGGTTCCACTACATTCTATGGAATCTTGGAAAGATGTGTCCATTTCTCCTAATCTTTCTGTTGATGAACATCGTCAAGTCTCGTCGATGTTACAGACATTTAAGGATGTTCTAACCGACATCCCTGGTCACACGAATGTCATAGAACATGACATAATTCTTACCGACAGTAATCCTATTAGGGTTAGGCCGTATCCTATCCCTATACACTTTCAGTCACAAGTGGAAAAGGAATTGGATGAAATGATCCAACTAAACATAATTGAACCATCGACTTCTCCATATTCTTCTTCCATGGTTATTGTTCGGAAGAAAGATAAGAACATACGAATTTGCGTTGATTATCGCAAATTAAATCAAGTCACAAAGTTCGATGCTGAACCTATGCCTTTACTAGAGGATCTACTTAGTAGACTTTCTAATTCTAGATTCTTCACTAAACTTGACTTGTCAAAAGGTTATTGGCAAGTGCCTTTAGCAGATCATGCCAAACCTCTGACTGCTTTCTCTACACCTAGGGGTTTATTTCAATGGAATGTAATGCCTTTCGGTCTTATGAACGCCCCTGCTACTTTCGTTCGCATGATGCGTCGAATACTTTCTCATCGTTCGGATGTCATCGCTTACTTAGATGATATCTGTCTCTTCAGTGATTCTTGGGAAGATCACTATCTGGGTTTATATGACCTACTGTCTACTCTACGTGAGTATAATCTGACAGCAAAACCTTCTAAAGCTTATATTGGTTTTGGTGAAATTTCTTTCTTGGGTCATCGTGTTGGTCATGGTCTCTTGAAGACAGAAGACCACAATACTTCGAAAATATTGAACATCTCTGTACCTAAAACGAAGAAACAAGTCCGGAGTCTCTTGGGGTTAATCCAATTCTATGGGAGATTTATTCCGAATCTATCTTCGATAATGGCGCCTCTGTCAACGTTGTTGAAGAAAGGGTCACCTAATCTGATTCGTTGGTCTCAGGAATGTCAATCTTCCTTAGACCAGATTAAAAGTATATTTTCTTCTCCTCCCATCCTAAGATTACCTACTCTTGATAGAACTTTTGTTCTTCGAAGTGATGCTTCATCCACTGGGATCGGAGCAGCACTTATGCAGGAATATGCTGAAACTCTGCATCCTGTCATGTACATTTCTAGAAAACTAAATGCGGCAGAGAGGAACTACTCGGTTTTAGACCGTGAATTGTTAACTATGGTTTGGTCTATTCTCAAACTACAAAGATTCCTCCTGGGCGCACATTTCATTCTAGAAACTGATCAGAAAGCTCTTACAGCTATTCAGACTAAGAACTTGAAGAGTTCGAGATCCACTCGATATGCTATTGCTCTTCAACCTTTTCACTTCACGGTACGAGCTATCCGTGGGTCGGATAATGTGATGGCTGACATTCTGTCTAGATGCCCACATGATTCCAACTAATACTTCTGTTCTATTTCTAGATATACGACAGAGCCATAACACACCTATATTACTACAATACATTAGCACATCTGTCCTCACTTTAGGTGAACACATACTATTGTTGTGCTTTGTTATCATCTTCTTCTGTTCCCATCTTTAATATAAGAAGAAGACTGAGTAGTTAATATAAGGGCCGAAAGTTCCAAAGGCCACAATTATTAATAATAATGTATTGTATAGTATGAAACTTAATGGCTATTAAATAGAATTATATTGTTTGTTTTTTCTCAGCACGTTATTGTTGATCTGAGAAGCTACCTTTCTATTGTCAAACATGGAGAGTTCCACATTGTACAGTTTCTTTGGAACGACAGGAGATGTGTCCTCGATCTTCATTTATATTTAATTTCATTGTGTAATGGTAATATTAAACATTTAGATAATGTAATATTTAACATTCAATATCAGATGTGTACATCCATTCTAAGCGGTATTAGATTATGACACTGCTATTTGATTATAATGATATGAACTTGCATATTTATATTGTATTTTCATGCAAGCGTAGTGTGTGTTGGTGGCACCTCCCCGATATATTTTTTAAATCAGATTTTTTACCTGTTGAGAAATATTCTCACCAGACACTTTATGTGTCAATTTAGCCTCATGTTAGGCAGTGCAATTACTTATCCCCGCATAATTCGTGCGTTGTTAAACCGTTTTTTTGGTTTTACTCTTGGATATTAAAAAAAAAAAAAAAAAATGTTGCACATTTTTTTTTATCGGGAGGTGGCGGTAATGTTGCTGCTAAAAACTTGTCGCAACTTATTCTGACCATGCATTCTGACTAAATTCATTTTTTAATGCATGGGAAGGAACTCATGAAATTGTAGTCACTTTTATTTCTACAGTCGTCTAATCTTGATAGCTATCGTTAAGAAGTTGTCTTATCTTGATAGCTAGGGTTGCCGATAGCTGTGTGAACGATTTTGAGTCACGACCATATATGGAGCGCTCAGATCGTCAGTTCTTTGAAAACAGTTGGCAATCGTAATGTTTCAAGATTCATTTCCTTTTAAGGTAATGGGTCCTAAGTCGAACATTGTAGAACATTCTTCGTTTCGTAAATTGGCCTGAGTTGTATTCGATTCGCGTGTTCTGCGCATGTCCCTTTTTGTGGCGTTGGTAAAACGATTTCCGCCCAGGTCAGTCTGTGCTGAGAAGCTGTGAAGGCGAGACGTAGCTATGTGCTAGTCTTCGCTTAGTTTATCCAGGAAGGAGTCCTCATGATTGTTGTTCCTATCTTGAGATGATATATCTCTGTGTTATTCCTAATGCCTGGAGGCATATGTGATTATTCATTTAATTCCTTATGAACAGGTAATTAAATCCCTTTTTTTTGGCTGAGTAACTTTATCGCCATCTCGTGATGTTGACTTTTGCTTAGCCTGCCTTATTCTAAAGTCTACGATATGACTAGTTTGCTCAGCTCACGATCCACTTAGATTGTCACGCATCGATTGATGCCTGTCCTACGGACTATTTGCTTCCTGAACTTTGTTGATGGATCTAGGTTTGATACCTTTGCTGTTTGCTGGACAATAGAGGACGATAATGTGGCGCTCAAAAGACATGCCTGTCTTGTTGAGGTCAAATCGAGGAGACCATCTTTAATCTCCTAGTTGATATCTTCTAGCTCTTATGGAAAGGGGGAAGTTTACTACCTGACTACATGTACAGCGGGTTTACGATATCCTAAAAGGCAGATGATGCACATTATTTTGATGCTGTCTGCTGTGCCAGTTGAATTGTCTACATATGTAATAATGACTGTTTGATCGTACCTATGATGTACCTGCTTGTTTATGTCTACACACTTCGTCATTGTGGCGTTTATAATAAATTATACAAAACCGTCACTAGCTGTTGCAAGCATCATTGACTTTTCACATCGTGAGTTAACGTGACGTCATTGTGTGGATTGCCTTGTTCGTAATGCTCACTGTCTGTATACACATCTACATCACACTTAAACCAGACTACAGACACCAAGTTACTACGCCTCATCATCCCTTGTGTCTGAGGGTGGCACACTACTCCGCAAAAGCCAGGATTATCATACCTTGAGAGGAGCAGATGAATTACAACACCCTCAACGTTGTGTGGCAAATGCGACATCCTCCACAGAACATTTATCAACACATATAATACTTACGCAACATTTGCTACGCTACATCTATCTATCTATCTATCTATCTATCTATCTATCTATCTATCTATCTATCTATCTATCTATCTATCTATCTATCTATCTATCTATCTATCTATCTATCTATCTATCTATCTATCTATCTATCTATCTATCTATCTATCTCTCTCTCTCTCTCTCTCTCTCTCTCTCTCTCTCAAGCAAACCATGGCAAATACAACCAAATGCATCATTAAAACAACGTTAGAATACAAGGAAAGAATAGGTTTCGGCTACTGTATAGTTATATTTATTAACAAGTGCTGCCAAACGTAGTTAGAAGATTCAGTTTACATTCTTAAACAAAATATGTTGGGTGATTACGTTACCACTAAGTTCATTAGTCACTCTATCCCTCGTGCAAACAATTAATTAAGACACGCTTTTTATCAGCTGCCACCTTCAACAATTATTCCTTCTCTTTATGTGTTCAATTTAATTCAGGTAAATCAACTTTTCCCGGCATCGTCAATGATTTCCTACAAATAAGCTGGCTCAAACACAGAAAGGAATATGCACAATAGAGAGGCTATAAATAGTAGCAAAACGTATTATTCCGCGCCTGGCAAATGGTCAAGTAATACAACTTGTTCACAATTGGCTCCTGTTCTGAAAATGATGCAGCTGTACAAAGGGTGAAAACAAAAAGCTGATTTATAAATGGAAAGGATTTCTGGAAATCAGACTTATTGTGTGCTACAAAGGAGCAAATTAAGCGTGCGTGTTTCAAGCACACGAGAATTGGATAGTGAATAAACTATCTCTATGCAGACTGATTTTCACATTTGGCTTTGTTTCTATATTTTTTTTTTAATTTGTTAGAAATTCTACAATGTATCATGGGAATGAAAAGCGCGAATGTGAAGAAAATAGATGGATTGACAGACATACAAATAGGCAAACATGTAACCAGGATGCAGACAGGCAAACAGATAGGTAGACTGATAGATAGACAGACAGACACATATGTAAGAGGCAGACAAGGCAGATAGATGAATAGGCAGACAGACAGATAATCAAGAAACACACAGATAGGAAACCAGACAGATTAGGACGGCAAATAGAAGATAGACAGACAGAGAGGCAAGCAGACAGACAGACATGATGACAGATAGATAGATAGATAGATAGATAGATAGATAGATAGATAGATAGATAGATAGATAGATAGATAGATAGATAGATAGATAGATAGATAGATAGATAGATAGATAGATAGATAGATAGATAGATAGATAGATAGATAGATAGATAGATAGATAGATAGATAGATAGATAGATAGGAAAAACAGTCTTGGTTTGGTTTTCATGACCATATTCATTGCACACGGACAACGCCATCAGCGCTCCTATCTCCTCCCTAAGATCACACAAGGAGGATCTCAGCTTAGTGCACAAACTCCGTAGCACCACTTGTCACGGGTCGCCTCCAAGCTCTGCAGTGATTGTCCAACAATAGCCAGAATTTAGAGCATAAACTAAGGGACTTTAAAGGAATCTACCTTCGCTCAAGATTACTCTTGGCAGAGTTGTAAATAGACGGATGGTGCATTTATTTTAGGGAGTCTTCATAGGATATTTAAGAAATCAAGCACAACGCTGAATTTATCAAGGCTATTGTGAACTTTGCATCTGTCAACCCCTTATATGAAGAGGAAGATATACTAGCTCGTGTCTGAGCCCCTAATTGAATTATTCAGTAAAACATTAAAATATATAATTCAGTAAAGTAGCTCTGTTGTATTTATATTTAAGATAAATTATTCGTACGTGTGTATTTCTCTCTGTAATAATTAAATCAACTATTAATTTATAAATACAGATAACAAACTTAATAATCAATTATGGTTTAATATCAGGAAATAAATACGTGATGTGAGTGAATTTATAGAATTTTTCCTCATCGATAACTTGTGAGGGGGTTTTGAATTGGTCTGCCATTTTGTTAAATAAGTTACTATTTTACTTTAAAGCGTTTTTTTCATAATTCTTGCAGTTTCGTGTTTTTGACTTTAAGGTTTTATATGTCCCTTTCTGTCGTGAGTTGGTCTCTTTTCACGACACGTTCTTCTGTGTAACTCTGACGAAACCGCGCGCCATACTTTATGATAACTGCTTGATACACTGACCAATCGGAAGGTACCTTTCTGCCGTGTTTACTAAAGCATTGAACAGACAAAATGGCTAGGACTAATCTGTGCAACCGAGTGAAGGATGCCATTTAATTACATAAGTAGGAAAGAAGTACCACCTGGAAGAGGTCTCTAATTCTACAACGGGAATGTTGCTCTGCACGACTGTGCAGAGACTTTCACGATCAGTAGTATAGGGCGGGAGAAATCTTTGGTTGAATGCATAGAGACCTCAGGTTAGTCCATAATTTGGCTGTTTAAAGTACGCATTAAAATAAATGCATTTAGGAAAGTAACGGATTAGTAGCTAGGAAGGTGTAGAATAATACAGAGCGTATTTAAAGCTTTAGATGAAGAAAATCGCTACAGGAATAACGTAGATAACTAAAATCATAGTTTTCATGATTTGCACAACTAGGCAGATTTAACAAATAAATTTCGGATGCAACTATTAGCGAGCAGGAAAACCACTCGGACGCCCGACCTCACACTATTAATAACGTGTATGCTAACGAAATGGGGCAAGTCATTTTTTTAAAAATCACGTTGAGCGGTAACACAAGTGGTAATGCGTAGTGCCTTTGCATTATGTATCTGAGAGCAGACCATTACAACAATTAACAGCTCGACTGTATGTACCTGAGGGTAAGAAAGAATGTATATATATATATATATATATATATATATATATATATATATATATATATATAGATATATATATATATATATATATATATATATATATATAGATATATATATATATATATATATATATATGTGTGTGTGTGTGTATTTTTATGGATTGATAACAGTGTGTGTTAGAAAGTGTGTAGAACGTGTTTGAACTACTGTGTAATTTTCTGGAGGCAAAAAGCCAAGCTTGTGAAAATATTCAAATCGATTGAGAATGGTAGCAAGGTTGTGTCTATAGTTTTAGAAAAGTATTTAATGAATTATTTCTTGATGGAATAGATCACATTCCAGGAACATGAGAGAGGATGAACGGAATTGTTTTACTGCATTGATTAAGATATCACTTGGTATTTTTCCACAAAACCTAATAACTTAATGGAGGCGAATCATGGACAAATAGCTCTAACTAAGGATTTGAAAGAAAATTGTATTCACAGTGAAATGAATTGTATTAATGCTGACTTGATGTGACCTGTGCGTCTACCTGCACTCTGTTGTCTGAAAACTATCTCTCATCTCCTACTTCTGTGATAGGGAGATAGATATAGGCAATACAGTGGTGAAATTAAATATATTGTCAGGTTACATCCTGCAATTACCTGCCACCTTTAGGAGCCAGACTCCACTATAGGATTCAGAGGTGCGAGTGCCCTTTAATGATACAGGACCGGTCACCCAGATCCAAAAGCCTGGACGAGACAGTCTTCTTGCCAGACCCAAGGTGGAACAGACTTCCAAATCAAGACCTCAAGCTAAGTAGCCACCCAAGGCTACTGTATAGTTTATCACAGCATCACCACAAACTAGATAGACTATGATGAATAAACAGTGCATTTTCGCTAGGTGTAGCAAATAAGATGATTTGCTGGGGAGGTTATGATGGTATCCTAACAAAGAATGAAATAAGTGTATGCAGTAACCGTGCGAGGTCAAGCAAATGTAGGTCCCTGATTCTATAAATGATAATGATGAATTGTGTACAGGGAACCTAACGCTACCTCCCTAGATCTCACACGGTCTCTCTGTTGGCTCTAGTGTAGGGTGTATGATGTACCTATTGTCTAGGGGAGAAATGAGATGATAGTACACAACACACAAACACTTTACTTTTTTATGAGAAAGTTAATAAAACAGGTGTTAAGTTTTCTTTTGAACTGAATGTTTACAATTTAATCTGCCTGTCCAATCATATCTTTTGGACAGGTCTTGAAAATAAGGACAAGATAGTTTACAGAAAAGAGGGTAATAAAACAACTGGACTTTCTGTCCACACAAATAAAGTCAAGATATATTTTTCACTGAAAGAACAGTTCACAGCTACAACTGTAATCCTATAAAGGGAGAGTCACTGTGTATGAGGGGCTGTTGTGTCATCATACCCCTTGAAATTCCTGAATATCATTGGGAAACTCAGTGAATGTTACTTTTTTACAAAAGTGTCAGATGTACCCAGATGTATGGCACATCACCTGGGGTTATTTATAAGGAAATTCTCTCCTGAAGATGCAGACTCTTTCACTCGTTCAAGCTCCTCCGTGTTCTTATAATAGTAGAAATGACTGGATGGAGGCTTGAGGGCTGTATTCACTTTCAGCTGGCTTCCTGCCACCAGTCGGTAACAGGGAATAAAACGCTGGAACAAAAGGATACCCAGGCTTTACATCTACTCACTGAGATTATTTAATATTTTCCTACCAGGATATGGGGTCAGCCTTGCGTGCCGTACATGTGCACAAGCCCCTAACTTTGTTTGACTCCCTCCTTGCTGTGACCACACCTCAGGTCCCTATGGCAGATACGCCACTGTACCTTTACATCTTTTTTCCTCAATACAATAATGTGGGGTAACCACATTTCCGTTGGTATGTTTTCTCTTTTCTTTTTATATTATAAATGCTTCAGGCATGTAAATAGTGTTCATAGAACACAGAGGCTTACTACTATAATACTTTAATAATATAACAGCATAATCATGACAACATACATCAATTAGATACATTTTAAGATGAGGACGCAACAATGTCTACTACCGACATGTTCTTCATTTTTCCTCAATATCCATACCCAATTTTGTTTGCTGTGGAATTAAACATAACAATTCATACATCGTCCTTACCACAATTTCAAGAAATATAAACAAATGATGCTGACTTGCAAAGCAATGGCCGCAGTTTCACTCTGCACTGGTCTCAGGCTGGGAAATATTTATTTTACTTTAAATTTACCACAGCTGAATCTCAGCAAAATGTTTAATGTAATTTATTTTAGACAACTGGCAATTGAATAAGGAAAACCCCTTGCTAATATTGGGTACCACTAGCCAATCAGAAGCTGGCGACTACCAGATTTCAAAATGCAGTTTTTGAAAAACAAAAAAACAATTCCAAACTACACCGCGTCTGCTATTTAATTGGCTAGCCTATGTTAGTTGCCATTACAACAAAAATGTTTCGTTGATAACCAAATTACTATCGCCCCCCCTTCTCACCCTATACTCTCTGTACTCAAGCGAATTTGAATATTCACCTCAATGCCTCTTTCTACGCGATCGTCCCTTTAACGTTATGAAAAATTCAAGTAAGGTTGACTGTCTGTCTGGTCTACCGTCTTGGACATTTTATTTTTCCTTCATAACTTCACTAATACTGGGGCTATCATATTATTTAAAACATATTCTTGCTTAGGGGAGTCTCAGCTATCTTATCATATAAGTTTTATGTTCAGTTTCCTATTAATAAAGATTTTCATTTTTGTCACTGTTCGTTCGTCAAATAAGATTTTACACAAGACCACCATTTCCTCCTTTCTCCTCTCCCGCTTAGCCTATGGGATTCAAATACTACTTGTTTTAGTGACGCCAGTAATTCTACAACGAGTGGGGACAAACTGTCTGTGTGTTTGCCTCCGATGGCGTTTGCCGCCGCGTGTAGATACGCATGGCAGAGTGTGGCAGGCAAATCGGGTGTAGACGTGGCGGGTTAACAAGTTGGGTTTTATGATTTGAATTTTATCGTGTTTCACTACCAAATTGTAAGACTTACTACTGATTAACCTGTTAAAAACAAAATATTACGTTAATTCAGATAGTATTGTGCGGCGCTCTTCCGCCAATTAATTAATTTTATCGGTTAGGCGGCCGTGTATGCAGCAGATCTTACAAGTTTAAACATCGGTAGTACGTTGGCGAAACCGAAAATGCAACGCGTTGTATATTATATATGCTATAGGCTTTTCGCACTGCACAAAAGGCAGTGGCGGGCGTGTGAGAGCAATCCCGTCAGACACAATCGGGCTGGTCTTATTTATTGTTGGGGCTGGTCTTATTTATTGTTGTTTTTATGACTAAAATCTATAGAAATGAGTAATTATCCTCGCAGATTTTACCACACACCTCCCCTCTTAAACATGCATCACTATGCAGGTTATTATCTGCGAGATAACTTAGCTCAATGAAGTCTTATGCGTTTCTCTGATTTTCATCACATGGATGTCTGCTTAAAAAGTCGGCACCCACATTCGTCGGACCCGGGATATAATCTATCCGGAATGAGTATGGCTGCAGTAATAAAGACCATCTCAATAATCTGGAATTTTTATGCTTCGCTTGTGACAGGAACACAAGAGGTGAATGATCCGTTTGGACCACAAATGTCCTGCCATATAAATAAATCTGAAATTTCTTTATAGACCATATCAAAGCGAGACATTCCTTTTCACTTGTTGAATAATTTTTTTCCGCCTTGTTCAACTTGCGGCTAGCATAAGCGACTGGTTTCAATTCCCCATCTGGTGAGGAAGACCTTTGCAACAATGTAGCACCTAGGCCCACATTGCTTGCGTCACTTCTCACAATAAATTCTTGAGTTAAGTCAGGCAATTGCAATACTGGCCTGCTTGTAAGTTTTTCCTTCAACTCTTGGTAAACTAATTCGCACTGAGCAGACCAAATTATTTTATCAGGTTGACCTTTACGAGTTAAATCTGTCAGCGGAGCACATATAGAGTTAAAATTTTTAATGTACTTTTGGTAAAAACCACACAACGACACGAAAGATCGCACGTCTTTCTTTGTTTGGGGTCGAGGAGCTTTTTTCAATTTTTCCAGATTCTTGGGATCAGGGGTCATGCTACCCTGATGCACAGTATGTCCCAAGAATTCCAACTCTTTACAACCTATACAACATTTTGTTGGCCTGGCGGTTAAGTTAGCCTCTCTGAGTCTATCTAACAGCATATTCAAAGAGGTAACGTGTTCCTCAAATGTTTCCGTAGCAATGAGGATATCGTCCATAAAATTCGAAATACATGGATTTTTCAGGGGATCCAGCAGTTTTCGCATCATCCTTGAAAACACACTCGGAGCATTTTTCAACCCAAACGGCAACATGTTGAACTCATAATGACCTTCCGAGGTGCTAAATGCTAAATAAGATCGAACCTCAGGCTTTACTGGAATTTGGTAATAGCCCTTGCTAAGATCCACCTTAGAAAAATATTTTGCCTTGTTCAGCCTGGCAAATAGTTGAGTAGTATCAGGTAATGGATCCACCTGACCTTCTGTGACAGCATTCAGTTTCCTGTAATCTATACACAGTCTATGTTCTCCCGATGGTTTCCGCAACAGAACCACGCAGGAACTATAAGGAGACTCACTATGAGAAATAATCCCTTCTTGTAACAAATAATCTATCTCCTCTTTTAAAGCTTTCTCCTTAGCGAATGGAATAGAATAGGGCCTCATACAGATAGGTGTTGGGTCTAGTAGTTTCATATCATATTCCAACAAATGGGTTTTTCCCAGTTTATCTGTCAACACATCTGTATGTTTCTCAAGGATCTGTCGAACCTTCTCCTTCTGCCCTTTTGTCAAGTGATTGCTGATTTTCACCTGCTCAAACGTTTCACTGGTTTTCAGTGGATATTCAAATGAGGAGAGAGGGTCATTTTTCATTTCGGTTGCAATAGACAAGGCCAATAAGTGTGTCCCTTCCTGGATTTGTCTGTCCAGATATTTCTTCAACAGGTTCACATGATAGACTTTTTCCTTTCCCTTTTTGTCTATCTTATAATTGGTTCTGGATACCTTTTCCAAAACTGTGTATGGTCCTTGCCATCCGATCTGAAGTTTATTATTGCTGCTGGGCAATAGAAGAAGTACCTTCTCCCCCACAGCAAGTTCCCTATCCTTCGCTTTTCGATTATAATAAGCAGCATGCTTTTTCCTGGCTTGTCTCAAATTTTCATTTGCCAGTTTCCAACCGGTTTGTAAACGATTAGTCAGTTCGTTCACGTATTGATAAGATGAGGTAACAGTCTCCTCTGCCTTCTCATCAGTCCAGGTCCTTAACAAAGCTTCTAACGGACCTTTTATTGGCCTACCAAATAACAGTGTTGCGGGGGCCATTCCGGTGGAATTATGTGGTACTTCCCGGTACGCAAACAGGGCGGCGGGCAAGTAGTGGTCCCACGTGTCAGGTTTCTCATGTGCCAGCTTTCTCAGGATAGAAATGAGAGTCCCATTGAACCTCTCTACCTGGCCGTTCCCTTGGGGATGGTACGGGCTACAATGAAAGTGCTTGGCTTGAAACAACCTGAACACCTCTTCAGTTAGTTTCCCCTTGAACTGAGAGCCATTATCTGTCAAGATTTGATGCGGGAAACCTAACCTTGTGAATATCGTAAGTAATGCCTCTGCCACATGTTTCGAATCGATTGATGACAGGGCTACCGCCTCTCCCCACATAGAACAAGTGTCTACCAGTGTAAGGATGTAACTGTTCCTCCTCTTGGTCCGAGTGAGAGGTCCCACAATATCCACAGCAACTCTCTCAAAAGGGGTTCCCACTATGGGCATTTCCCCAAGAGTTGCGGGAGCAGTCCAATGCTTTGGAGCTACTCTCTGGCATTCGGGGCAGGAGTGTACGTATCTCTTTATGTCTTCCGTTACCCCTGGCCAGAAATAATGACAAGCTATACGCTGTCCTGTTGCACTAATCCCCATGTGACCACTGAAGGGGATAGCATGACCTAACTCCATCACTTTTTCTCTATATGATTTAGGAAGGACCAGCTGACCATGACCAGCTGCACCAGTGCCGGCCTTCCTGTATAGCAATTTATTCTTCATATAGAATTCTCCTTTATTTGGAGGAGTATGGCTCTTTGGGAGTTTCTTATAGCACGGCTTCAGTGACTTATCTTCAGCCTGTGCCTTTCTCATCTCTTCGGGATGAGTATTTATAGGTTCATCTTCTTCCTTTCTGGATTGTGATCGGGTCTGGACTGCTGCCAAGACCACAGGTCTCGTTGGATTTCCCAAGTAGACATAACGACACCCCAATATCAGAGGGTAGATGGGTGCGTCTATCACTGCTGCTCTGATTATCCCTTCCACATAGCGAGTCTTCACTTGTATCCTGGCAATGGGAAGTTTCATGAGGGGTAGGTCCTTGGTCGCCCCTTGTATCTCCACTGTTTCTGTGGTATACTGATCTGGGTTCACCAAGTGCGAGCTCACCACAGCCTCAAAATCCAAACCTGTATCATAGAGGCACCTTATGGTGACATCATTGCATACAACATCCTCGCAAACTGAGGGGTGATAAGGTTCCTGCTGTTCAGCAGGTTTGTCCTTTCCCTCCTGTTTTCCCCTTTTCATAGCAGCAAATCCAGCAGGTTTACTTTTACAATACTTAATGTCATGTCCCTCCTTCTTACAATAAGTACAATACCATCTACTTTGATGATGAGGTTTTCTTTCCTCATTCCTTCTGTCCTTGAACTGTGCGGTTTTATTTTTATAATCATTTCGAGGCCTATCGAAGTTCTGCTTACCTCTGTTATCAAATTTATTATGGGTTTGAGGAGCCTTAAAACTGATCTACTGGTTTCTTTTTAATACCAGCTACCTCTGCCTGGGCTGCATGATACCTTTCAGCGATATTTATTATTTCCTCCAGTCTCTCCGCACCCTGTTCCATGAGAAACTTTCTCATGTCTGGAGCCATGGACTCTCTCATCTGCTCAATGAGTATCATCTCTTTGAGATCTTGGGTTTTCCCCAAAGAAGCCCATTTCTCCATATACGTTTCCAACCGGGCGGAGAACTGGTGATAGGTCTCACCCGACAGTAGCCTGGCATTCCTAAATTTCTTTCTATAAAATTCTCCGTTCTTTTCGTATCTTAACAGAAGAGCTTGCTTCAACATGTCATAGTTGTCCTGGTCACCCCTACTCATTTTAGAAAAAACTTCGTAAGCTGTACCGCGAAGTCCTTGAGACAACTTTACTCCCCATTTTTCTCTTTCCAACCCATAAGTAGTGGCTAATATTTCGTATCTGCTTAGATACGACTCAATATCATCATCTTTTTCTATAAAATAATCTAAGTGGAACCCCATGGCTGATGAGGAGGCAGCCTGGCTTGCAGCGGAGTCGGAAGTGGAAGGGCTAGTTCCATTTTCTGGAGCATGGCCTTGTAGCTCTAACTCCCTTAGGCGTAACTCATGTTCCCTCTGTAACCGTTTATCTTCCTTTTCCGCCTCCAATCTTCTTTCTTCTTTCTCTTTTTATATTATAAATGCTTCAGGCATGTAAATAGTGTTCATAGAACACAGAGGCTTACTACTATAATACTTTAATAATATAACAGCATAATCATGACAACATACATCAATTAGATACATTTTAAGATGAGGACGCAACAATGTCTACTACCGACATGTTCTTCATTTTTCCTCAATATCCATACCCAATTTTGTTTGCTGTGGAATTAAACATAACAATTCATACATCGTCCTTACCACAATTTCAAGAAATATAAACAAATGATGCTGACTTGCAAAGCAATGGCCGCAGTTTCACTCTGCACTGGTCTCAGGCTGGGAAATATTTATTTTACTTTAAATTTACCACAGCTGAATCTCAGCAAAATGTTTAATGTAATTTATTTTAGACAACTGGCAATTGAATAAGGAAAACCCCTTGCTAATATTGGGTACCACTAGCCAATCAGAAGCTGGCGACTACCAGATTTCAAAATGCAGTTTTGAAAAACAAAAAACAATTCCAAACTACACCGCGTCTGCTATTTAATTGGCTAGCCTATGTTAGTTGCCATTACAACAAAAATGTTTCGTTGATAACCAAATTACTATCGCCCCCCCCCCCCTTCTCACCCTATACTCTCTGTACTCAAGCGAATTTGAATATTCACCTCAATGCCTCTTTCTACGCGATCGTCCCTTTAACGTTATGAAAAATTCAAGTAAGGTTGACTGTCTGTCTGGTCTACCGTCTTGGACATTTTATTTTTTCCTTCATAACTTCACTAATACTGGGGCTATCATATTATTTAAAACATATTCTTGCTTAGGGGAGTCTCAGCTATCTTATCATATAAGTTTTATGTTCAGTTTCCTATTAATAAAGATTTTCATTTTTGTCGCTGTTCGTTCGTCAAATAAGATTTTACACAAGACCACCATTTCCTCCTTTCTCCTCTCCCGCTTAGCCTATGGGATTCAAATACTACTTGTTTTAGTGACGCCAGTAATTCTACAACGAGTGGGGACAAACTGTCTGTGTGTTTGCCTCCGATGGCGTTTGCCGCCGCGTGTAGATACGCATGGCAGAGTGTGGCAGGCAAATCGGGTGTAGACGTGGCGGGTTAACAAGTTGGGTTTTATGATTTGAATTTTATCGTGTTTCACTACCAAATTGTAAGACTTACTACTGATTAACCTGTTAAAAACAAAATATTACGTTAATTCAGATAGTATTGTGCGGCGCTCTTCCGCCAATTAATTAATTTTATCGGTTAGGCGGCCGTGTATGCAGCAGATCTTACAAGTTTAAACATCGGTAGTACGTTGGCGAAACCGAAAATGCAACGCGTTGTATATTATATATGCTATAGGCTTTTCGCACTGCACAAAAGGCAGTGGCGGGCGGGTGAGAGCAATCCCGTCAGACACAATCGGGCTGGTCTTATTTATTGTTGGGGCTGGTCTTATTTATTGTTGTTTTTATGACTAAAATCTATAGAAATGAGTAATTATCCTCGCAGATTTTACCACACTAGGCAAACGTCCTAGTCAGTGGTTACTTAATTCCAATACCTGTGAAGAAGATAAAATAAATCATAAACTACAGACAGTCTACACCTACAGTGATTTCAGCCTAGAAAGGAGAACGTTCATACAAAGATAAAAGACTGTAAATAATTTTAACGATTTGCAAGTGTTTTTATTTATTTAATTTTGTAATCAACTTTTGAATTCAGTGAAAGATTTTCACAAGAAAAGAAAACGTGTAAAAATAAATTGTAAATATTTACCAGCAGACTTACTTAAATTCTTTAAGTTAAGTTACAGTTTCTGTTGGTAGATAATTAAGTTATTACCCCTAGCAGAGTTATTCATAATAATAATAATACAATTAACAGAGGAGGATCTGGAGAGGGAACACGTAGGGACTTAGAGTAATACATTACCATCTTCTCTAGGAACTTATACAGTTTGATCCTACCTTTGATGTCTATACACCCTTACTCTTGTCAGAGAAGGGGGTATTTCTTATAAGACCAGACTCTTATCTGGCACTATCCTGGTATCACCTGATACAATTTTGTGTCCAGGATACTAAAGAATGTCAATAACATCTAACCCTCTCGTGACACTTTCCATTTTATAAAGTTTGAATGTATAAAGCCACATCGCCCCGTATGCTATTTATATGTTTACAAGATATGATTTGTATAAACTTACTGTGTTCCCTACGAGTTTATAAAACTTGATTCGCATAAACTACTGTGTCCTATATGTGTCGCATAAAACATGAATTGTATAAATCAAGAGTGTCCCTTAGCCTGTTTATTGGACTTGAAATGCATTCGCTTAAAGTGTCAATTATTTAGTTTTAACCAGGTGAATTGTATGATCATTCAGCGTTTTTATAAGGTTTATAAAATTTGAATAGCAAAAACCTACATTTTCCCTCGTCTGATTTACAAAACTTAAATGGCATACACCTACATTGTCCCTTGTCATCATCGCACTTAAACTCTCCAGGGAACTTAGGCTTTCAACAAACGTATGCCAAGTCTTCTTGTCCTGTGCCATCAGCTCCAGGTCTTTCCATGTCTTCTCTATGTGATTTCCGTCCTTCCTTTTGTTATCTTTAACCCTGGGGATTTCATAACAAGGACTACCTTGTAACGCTAACAACAGATTTCCTCAATGCGTCGTCTATCCATTGCCAGCGTCTTCTACGGTCTCTAGTGCTATTCCTGTTTACTAAATGTATATGACTCACTTCCGTATTTCATGATTAGTTTTAGCAAGCAGCGAAGAACTCTCTTTCTCGCTTCCACTGACTAAGATTTGTTGCATAAAATACTTTTCATTTTTATAAAACGCAGCATTTGTCTGGGCTATTCTACTCGTCATTTCTGAGATGCATCTTCCAGCTGATGTTATTAACGCGCCCAGGTAAACAATACACCTGACAATATAATTGCTCTTCTAATTAGAGAGCTGGTTTTGTTGTCAGGCCAGGAAGCAGTCAGCGCGTGTGAGGGAAGCGAAGTATCATCATCATAAGCATCATCATCATCATAATCATCATTATCATCATCAACATGGTCATTTTCATAATCATCATCATAATCATCATTATCAGCATCAGTATCATCATTATCATTATCAGCATAATTAATTATCATCAGTATCATCATCACCATTATCATCATTGGCATCATCATCATCATTATCACCATCATCATCTTCATCAGCATCATTATCATTATCATCATCAGCATCATCAACATTATCATCATCAGCATCAGCATCATTATCATTAGTGGCATCGTCATCAACAGCATAATCATCATCATTATCATCATCATTATCACCATCAGCATAATCATCATTGTCATGAACCGTTTATAGAATGAATGTCAGTACTCATGCTCCGGCGGGAGCTAGAGGTATTTATGTAAGTTCTGAGTTGAAGTGAGTGAATGTTAAGTTTGACTGTGGGCATGAATGTATTAGTAGCAGTAAGCACTAATGTTGAGTTCGCGGGCATGACTGAGTTGTTGTGAACGAAGTGCTGCTGAAGACTGGTCAGGTGTGAAAAGGGGGATAGGTGGTAAGGCATTCGAGAGAGAGATTGGAGCGAGGAGAGATTACGTGGAGAGTGAAGGCGAATTGGATGAAGGAAAGTAGACAGTAGAAAGTATATTGAGATATAGTGAAATTCGTTCCTTTGGATGATGTTCCAATTATGCACCTCATACATTGAACATTTCTTATGATTCATGGCCAAAGAGGCAGTCTGCCAGTGTTGTTGTGTTGTGCTAAAGTTTGTGACATTAAGTCGTCGGATATCGTGCCTACGTGTTGGAGTTCAGTGAGTTAACATTAGCTGTGAATAACGAGCAATGTTTGTCGCTCCATGTATAATGTAATATATATATATATTTGTCAATGTGCACTCACAGCTAAGCACTTGACAATCATCATCATCATCATTAGCATCATCATTATCATCATCAGCATAATCATCATCGCAATCATCATCATCAGTAACATCAGCATCATTATCATCATCATCACAATCATCATCATCAGTAACATCAGCATCATTATCATCATCAGCATAATCATCATCATCAGCTTCATCATCATCAACATCACTATCATAATTCCCTTGCGTTCCTTACGGAGCCATGGCGCCACCAACGTAGCCTGTCCTCGCATAGGAAGCCTACACCAAAAAGACACGTGCTCTTGTAGCGTCTCTTTCTGTGGCAGTTTCTTTTACATGATGAAGTTGCCAGTAGTCCTATTCTGTATGTCTCTTCCAAGAACCCCGGGAACTTGACGTTAATTGGATGTGCCCTTAAAACCTCTTTCCAACAAAATAACTTTAACAGAACGGGGACAAGGGAAGTAATTGAAATCACTGCTCACGTCTCGGTATAAAAGGTAAAGACAATCCCATAGCAGATACTGAGGTAGGGCAGTGCGGTGTTAGAGACTTCATTATACTAGGTCCAACTTGGAGAATTGGGGTAACCAATGCCCTTCCTCGCCGCCCTTGCCTTCTCTAACTCAAGAGGAGAGTCAGGTACATATTTACAGCTGGGTAGACTGGAGTGTGACGCCAGAATGTTTTGAAACGGATACCTTTGCCGCTAGAGGCCAGCGCTCTAATTACTCTGCCAGTCGAACACTCTTTTAGAGGTAGGGCTTTCTTTTATTTATGTTCTACCCACATCCCGTTTTTGGCATATATCCTTTCATCCTTAATCCCTGGTTCAAATTATTTCCTGAAAGTCATAAACGATGCGGTTTTCGGTTGCACCAAGTTTGTAATTAGAGTAGACGGTTCAGAAAATTGCCGGAAATGGGCGAAGTGCTTCCTGTTTTGTGTCGTCATCAGTGGAGTAACCGTCCATATTATCACCAACTGACAGCTGTGTCATATTTAAGTAATTAAACTTTTTCTGTTTCTGTTTCGTTTAAGCTTTCGTATCCATTGTTCATTGTAGTTATCATAGAGAGTTTATTTATAATGTGTGCGGAATAGGTCTATTGTATTTATCTCTTCTTCTTTGTTTGATCCTTAGCTGCCGACTGTCAAAGCCATACCGCCTGGAGGCGTCTTGTAGGGCAGCAACAAATTGCTTCCACTTGCTCGGTCGGCGGCCATCCTTCGTGCAGTGCCACAGCTCTGGTTTATTCTTTGCATCTCAGCGCCCACAGTTCTCCGCCAAGTTGTTTTTTTTTTAGGTCAGCCTCTTTTTCGCTTTCCTTCAGGGGTCCATAGCATAGCTGTTCTTGTGATGGCATCGGGGTCTCTACTGAGGACGTGGCCAACCCAACTTCAGCGTCTGTATTTATGATTGTATTTTAAATATGCCCGTCTGTCTATTGTCTTGTCTGTGTAAAAGGTTGTGTCTGTCTACTGTCCTGACTTTCTACCTGACTACCGTTCTGTCTGTCTGTCTACCGTCCTAACTTTCCGTTTGCTTACTGTTCTGTGCGTATGAAAGATTGTCTGCCTGTCTATTGTAGTATTTGTCTGAAAGATTTTATGTCTGTCTACGGTCGTCTGTCTGAATGATTATTATCTCTCTGTCTACCGTTCAGTCTGTCTAAAAGAGCGCGTCTGTCTACCATGTCTGTTTTAACAGCGTATGTCCGTCTGTCTATTGTAGTGTTTGTCTGAAAGATTGTCCGTCTGTATACTGTCATGTCTGTCTGAACGATTATTATCTGCATGTCTACCGTCCTGTCTACCTAACAAACGTGTCCATCTGTCTATTGTAGTGTTTTACTGAAAGTCTGTCTGTTTGTCTACTATCATGTCTGTCTGAAAGATTATTATCTGTCTGTCTATCGTCTTGTCGGTCTGAAAGAGCGTATGTCTACCCAATTGTCTATCTAAGAAAAAAGCATCTGTCCGACTGTCTATTGTTGTGTACTTAGACGTTCCTCACTACCGTGAGGGGTAGAGGTTTGTAAGAGAGAGCGCCAGACTATCCTATTGGCTGTCTTCCTCCTGGCCTGGTTCCATTCTAGTCCTCGGTCCTTCAGAGATTGTCTAATGTTGTCCTCCCAGCGGACTGTGGGTCGTCCTGGAGGTCTGGATCCCTGACTCTTAGCCTCTCATACCTGCCGTGGCAGCCAATCTTCTCCCATTCTGCAGACATGGCCAAACCATCTTAGTTGGGACTGTTCTACCTGGGTCTGCAAGAGTTGGATGTTTAGGCCTTGACATATTGTCTGGTTGTGGACCATGTCTCTTCTTGTCACTTCAACCACCTTTCTCAGATACCTAATTTCTGAGGTTTGGATCTGACTTTTGTGGGTTGTTGTCATTGCCCATGACTCGTATCTATACCTCAAGACTGGGACATGGGTGGAGACAAAAATTTATCAGACGTAAAGGTCTTTTATATTTGGAGATGCGCCCTAATATAACCGACTAGGTTGAACGGGACGCGCCTCGCCAAAACGAGGCACAACATTATATAATTAAAAAAAAAAAAATAGGTGGAGCGGTGTACAGCCATCTTCGTTTTCTTGCCAACTTCTCTTTTTCTGAGAAATCCTCGAGTTGTGGCCTGAAAAAGTCTCCCAGCTGCTACTCTTCGGGTAGTCAAATCTTCTTTGATGCCTCCCTTCCAGTCTATGACAATTCTAAAGTAATTTAACGGGTTGACCTGCTCCAAGACCTGTTCTCTCAGCTGAATCTGATACCTTCTTTCCTCTCGTGATATCACCATGGTTTTAGTGTTGGAGGACTTTCTATTGTGGTGTTTTGTCTAACATATTATCTATCTATCTGTCTTCTGTCCTGTCTACCTGTCTTCTGTCCTGTCTGTCTGTCTTCTGTCCTGTCTGTCTGTCTTCTGTCCTGTCTGTCTGTCTTCTGTCATGTCTGTCTGTCTTCTGTCCTGTCTGTCTGTCTTCTGTCATGTCTGTCTGTCTTCTGTCATGTCTGTCTGTCTTCTGTCATGTCTGTCTGAACGATTATTATATGTCTGTCTAAAAGAGCGTCTGTTTTTCTACATTTAGTTTTCTTTGTCTGTTTACTTTGCTGCCTGACATATTTTCTGTTTGTCTGTTTACTGACTCGTCCGTCCACAAGATTATCTATCTGTCTGTTTACTGTCCTGTCTGACTAAAAGATTCTCTATCTGTCTGCCTTCCGTACTGTCTGTTTACTTTCTTGTCTGTAAAAAAATTCTGTTGACCACCCATGTCTGCCTGAAACATTGTCCTTCTGTCTATCCATACGTAGCCGTATATACTTTTGATGAACATTTGTCAGGTAAAGACAACAAACATCAAATTTACATCTGGTGTGATTCATTAACGCGGATAAATTACAACGACAAATGACGTGTCCTTCTGTGGCCTGTAAGCGCTAACATTCATTTGTTGGCTGTGAAGGTAGGACATTATACGGTGTTGTTGGAGAAGAGGGCAGAGATAACATATTTGTCCTATTTTCTGGTGTAGAACATTTTGCAGGGAATTTATGAGATATCGATTATTTCCCTTGTGTCTGCGTGAATTTTTATTTTAACTTTTGAAGGAACGAGAGAGAGAGAGAGAGAGAGAGAGAGAGAGAGAGAGGGATAGATAGATAGATAGATAGATAGATAGATAGATAGATAGATAGATAGATAGATAGATAGATAGATAGATAGATAGATAGATAGATAGATAGATAGATAGATAGATAGATAGATAGATAGATAGATAGAATTCCCAATTGGTGTACAGTTGTGTCTTGGGCTGGCAATTTCATTATTTAAAATAACTTGCCCCATAACGCACCACTGCAAGGTCTGGTGACTGCTTCGTGCGGGTTTCCTAACAAGGAACCAATAGAGAAGAGAAAGAGGATTATGACGACAGCATGGTATATATAGGCTGTGTTCTGGCTCCGACCCTCTTCGGGATCTTCTTTGCTTTACTTCTGAAACATGCATTCAGAGATGCAGCTGAAGGAATATGCCTTCACACTAGGTCAGATGGCCGTCTGTTTAATCTTTCAAGGCTGAAGGCAAAAACAAAAATCAGAAGGGTCACTATAAGAGACTTGTTGTTCGCTGATGGCGCTGCAGTTGTCACTCAAAGCCAACAGGAGCTTCAGAGCTTGCTGAATCGCTTCACCCAAGCATGCAAGGACTTTGGCCTCACAATAATAAAGAAAACGAATGTGCTGAGTCAGGATGCGGGTGCTGCACCAGTTATCACTATCGATAACTATGAATTGGCAGTGGTGCACCACTTCACATACCTGGGGTCTACCATCAATGATAAACTCTCACTGGACACAGAAATTGACAGCCGCATTGGTAAAGTTGCAACTACCTTTGCCCGCCTCACATTGCGTGTTTGGGGAAACTCCAAACTCACAATGAAGACCAAGGCTGCGGTATTATAACGCCTGCGTCACCAGCACTCTCCTATATGGCAGCGAGACTTGGACAACCTATGTTAAGCAAGAGAGAAGGTTCAATTCCTTCCATTTACGGTGTCTACGCCACATCCTCGGCATCTCGTGGAAAGATAAAGTGACAAATGTCGAGGTGTTGTCACGTGCTGGCCTTCAAAGCATGTATACACTGCTTAGACAGCGCAGACTACGCTGGCTTGGCCATGTCCGCCGCATGGAAGATGGTCGCATCCCGAAAGATATCTTCTACGGGCAACTAGCAGATGGCAAAAGAACAGTTGGCCGACCGCAGCTGAGGTTCAAAGATGTGTGCAAGAGAGATATGAGGGCACGGGACATAAATCCAGCAACGTGGGAGGATGAAGCTGCCGATCTCACCAAGTGGCGATGCTATTTACGGCACCACCTCAGACTGGGCGAAAAGAAGCTCACACAACAAGCCGAAGAGAGGAGAAAACGTCATCAGGAAAATAAACAGCTGAAGGCTGTCACCTCAGGGGCGCATTCCCATAGTCAGTTATGACTGAAGGGGCTATTATTATTATTATTATTATAATTATAATTATATATATACTGAAGCACATTAAAAACGCACCACTATTATATATACTGATGCCGAGAAGCTGGCAAAAAAAAAGTGTGGGAATGGATTTTCCCCGTGTTTGCCATGCGGTAGAGAGCGAATGGCTGCTGGAATGGAAAGTGCAAGATTCAACCCATGGGTGTGTGTACAGACTACATGAAAACGATGAAAGTTACACGTGCAACACGATTCTCAACAGCTATGACCCTGAAAATGTGTACGCGTTGTGGCAGTATACTCGGTATAAAAAGGCCGTTGAGACAAAACACCCAGTACATGTGCTTGAAATGCCACGACTATCTGAAAACGACCGCCAACGAGCCATTGGTATGTTGGAGACCGGAATGAGCTCGCGGGTCATTGCCAGAAGAATGAATTGCCACCACAGCACTATTGTACGTCTCAATGAACGTTACGGAACCACTGGCAGTGCCCGGGATAGACTTCGGAGTGGCCAACCACGAGTTACTACCCCTGCGCAAGATCGTCATATTGTGCTGAGTCACCTAAGGAATTGACTCTCCCGGCAAGTCAAACAGCAAGAGCAATAGTGGGTAGACATGGGCAAGTCTCTCGAATGACAGTCATACGACGACTCAGAGATACAGGCCTTACTGCAAGACTACCTTATGTTGGGCCAAACTTGACTCACAGACATCGTTAGCAGCGCCTGCAATGGGCAGAGCAACATATCAGATGGACTAGACTGCAGTTGAATGCTGTCCTATTCACAGACGAGAACAGATTCAACATATCCTTTGCAGATGGACGTATGCGGATTTAGCGACGGTGTGAAGAGCGCTTTGCAGATTGCTGTGTCAACCGATTTCGAGGTGGCAGTATTCACATTTGGGGAGGATTCAGTTTTCACCATCGCTTGACTCTTCACGTCTTCCGTGGAAATGTTAATGCTGTGACATATCGAGATGAGGTTCTGGATGCACTGGTTGCTCCTGCGTTCACAATTTATCCAGACTTGCAGCTTCTCCAGCAGGATAACGCACGTGCATTTTTTTGTATTTTTGGTTTTCTCCCTTGCCTGCACAGAATGCAATGAATTTCATAACAATCAAATGTACAAATTAATGACCAGCATGGATTCATAGGAAAATGAATAAAGATTCCAAATATCTAAACTTGTACACACTTATATTTACACACCCTCTGTTCCTGGATTATACAGGTGGTGCGTTTTTAATGTGCTTCAGTATATATATATATATATATATATATATATATATATATATATATATATATATATATATATATATATATATATATATATATATATATATATATATATATATATATATATATATATTATATTCTTCTTCTTCCATCCTTAGCCACCAACCAGCAAAGCAGTCCCCGGTAACACACGGGTGGTATATATATATATATATATATATATATATATATATATATATATATATATATATATATATATATATATATATATATATAACTGTGACGTATAATGGAAATAGAGCCTACAGTAATCTGACAGGCTTGTAACCTTGAAGCGTTCTATGATTTGCTAACAAAACCATGCATTTACAGCCTGTGTTTACTCACTTTTTTTTTTTTTTTTTTTTTTTTACCCACGCCTCTTTTCTGTGAACATAAACAAACGAATTGTTTACCAACTTTCGTGACCTGCCCGTCAAAAACAGGTAGCGAATCAGGTTTGTTTACCTAGTTTTCTCACGCGAGCCTATCTGTCAATCATGCGATACCTGACAGACCGCACGTGAAGTAGACTCACGGGCAAAATCTTTCATCGAGACCCTTTGAAGTTCGTACTCGGGCTCTTTGATCTTGGAAGCGGGCATTCGTACAGAGAAAATCTTCGATAACCCCGTTACCCGTATAAGTCTGTTGATGACGATCGAAAGCGCTCGACGGAAGGCCGACCGTAGACTTTTATCTGGGGAACTCATGTTTCTGATTCTCCGGTACACACAATAGTGTGAAAAGTAACATCATCTATAGATCAGAGAAACACAATGATATATAAACTGTGTTTTCTTAAAACGGCTATCAGTTGTCACTCATAATTTTTGGATAGTCTAAGCACGTAGTTCTAGAACCATTGTGGAAAATGTGTTAATAGCATTCATGGGGATCTTTCCTTCTGATATTCTGGTAATAGAAATTAGTGTTTATGTGTTTAAAAGGGTTACCTTTTACCAATTAAAAGTGTTAAGCTTTTACCATTATAATTCACTTAGATTTTCTAGCTGTTAGAACTAGTGAAATAAAATAACGCGTAGCTATTTTATACCAGATGTTCAGTTATAATGTTAATTTTCACCACCCGCTTTCTCGCACAAGAAAAGACGGTTTTAGTTGACTGATTTATATGCTAGGCGCGACGGATAGTGACAGAAAAGAATTCACGTTATATTTCATTTTGCGTTTTATTATAAGTGCCTATTATTTAATATCATACGATGACAAACAGACGCCGACAATTTAATAGCTATTAACGACAGGCGATATTTAGGTAAGGGCGCGTATGGGTAATTGAATAATAATTAACATTGTACGCTTACTGCCGGTGCGAGAGGGGCGGGAGAGTTGCATACTCCATCTAACCTAATCTCAGCGCTAGCGAAAGCTGAACATATAGGCGTAAAGAAAAACATCTGTGCTGTTTAATTTTAATCAGGACTGACTATCCGGCCCTCTAACTCGCGCCCTACTACTTAGACATCCACCTTTCTCATTCTCTACGCTCTATGCTGTCTCCTGTCTACTGTCTGCTCTCTCTCTACTGACCCAACACACGTCTCCAATCAACACACTCCTGCCGCTGACTGCCCCTTTCATGCGTATTCACGCTAAAAACCCGTGAAACCCTTTCACTCTTTCCACTGATCTTCTATTCACGCATCTACAAAAGCTAACAGCTTGTCTCAAGAAATGCTTCACAACCCTGCTTGTAGGTTAATAAAATCATTACAATGCACGCATTTCCCCGCTCACAACAACTCACATAACTAATAAATTCCCGCTCTGGAGCATGGGAACATTACCACCCTGCAAAAACCCTCAAAACACTTTCCGTGACATCCACCCCCTTTTTCCCATGTGAAAACCGGGGTTTTTTCACCGTGAAGACAGAGATGGGAGTTCTATACATCATCAAACCTAAAATACATCATCAAAGTAAACAATGCTTCCATATAAAATTACTTCAACCTACACTACTAGCATACGAAATTATTCTAGCGATAAATCACATTCAATATCTTTAAAGTTAAACAAAATATTCATTTTCTTCATATCAGCAGAAAATTGCATGTATAATCTATACAAACTTTATGTAAGTTCAGTCGATCAATCTTACTTATACAAATATTACTACAAAGTAAAACATTGCCCTTTATGTAATATCAAAATTCTCTCGTCTTGGTATATTGTCATACTAGTAACATCAAACTGTTGTAAGGTATTATGTTTCATGTTGCTTTGGTGACTTGGCAGCTTCAGTAGTGCAGAAAACTTTAAGGGCAACGCACCACATATGACGCAATGCTGAAGCATCTACTTGAGAAAGAAAATTTTGTCTGCTAAATCAATATGCAATAAAAGTTGACTAGGTTGCAAAAATATTTTCAAATTTTATCTAAGACAAGCTTTGGACTAAGTTATTTGTACAAACTCACTCTGTTTAGGCGTTCCTTCTGTAGTTAGTGGTGATTAGTTTTCGGGGCTCTGTAATCTTCAATATGTAATACTATCAGAAGCCCTTCCGGCAATAACTCATATTAATCTCAGCCTTGGTCATTCTCTTCAGGGTTAGCTGCTCCACTTTCACGATGACGATTTCCCATAGAAATACTAATTCCACAGCTACAAACAATTGCTTCTCACCACTCCATTCATCATCTCCAATCTAATGATTGTGGTCCCCACTGTAAAGATACTCTGTTACTCCTCTCTCTCATGTACTGCCCAGCGAACACAATCTCTTCTGAAAACTTAGCCTCTGTATATTTCTCCAGCTTTTTGTTCATCTATAGCTTGGTCTGCTGGAACAAAATCCTCGTGTTTATATCTTGTCCTCTGTACCTGTTTCTAAATCCAATCCGCGTTTACTTTGTGTAAATTTACCACAGTAATCCATTATCTACTCATGCGGCTTCCTCTAAAGTGTCTGGAATCTCTTAAGCCACTGGTTTCTTCTTATTGTAATGTTTCCTCATGTGGCATGACGAGCACCACGACCTACTCATGCGATACTTTTCAATCAGCTTTCTGCTCAGGATGATTTGACAGAATCCATAAATTTCACTTTTTTCTGCACAAAAGTTAAAGTTCACCTTTGTTTCATTTACTGCCCTTTCCTCAATATTCATCTTACGTTCACCCCATTCCTTTGCGGACATAATATTGCCTTCTCTCAATGTTAGTTTCTGGTTGGACCCCGCTGTTTTGGAAACGATATATCTTCATGTTGGGGTGAAATTAAATTTAATACTGAAGCATCAGCAACTCGGGCATTACCAGATGACATGCTATGTACAGGAATTAAATTAACCTAGGGTTTTCCTTTGCAATCTAGTAGTTCCTCCTCATAAGTATCGTCTCATTTGTTGTGCTTCCATAGTTTTGATATTCCTCATCAGTGCATTCATTTTATTATACCACTCGAATATTTCCAAGTATCCAGTATCAGCGACCGCATTATTATCTAGAAGATACACATGCTTTTACCCTACCCCGCAAGAATGGCGTATCAATATCTATCAACACCAGAGGGTAAAATTCCACCCTGCCACCAAAAGTGATACACCGAGCAGTTTGACCCAACCAACCAGACCCCTCAATGCATGATCTCAGCACCCCAACTGTCGTACATCCTGTATCCCTCAAGACGGATACCAACTTTTTGTCTACGTACCCAGAGAGCTTTGGCAAGACTATGTTCCCATCTGTAGAATGAGACTGCTGTACTAACATGAAGTGGCCGGTGGCCACAAATCAGAAATTGGTGTCTATCATCTTTATGAAAAGTGGTCTGACACCTTATTTTTTTTTTTTTTTATCTTCACAATACTCTCGTTGTTGAATGTATCTAAAGACTACCACCGAAAACTTGCAGCGTTCACAATCTTCCCTATTAGGGACAATCAAATTTGAAGGTGGCCAATCCCATTACATAGAGAAAGCTTGTCTGTAACTCCTCGTAAATGTTTCTGGCACCGCCGATTTATGAATCGGTATCCCTAGATGTGCTGTTGCATACTGTTGACCTAACTGAGACATTGCCAAAATATTTTCCGGTTTTCTTTCTTGGAAAAAAGCCAACAACTCCGAGCTACATGAAGACATCACCTTATCACGTAAGATCAAATCACATAGGCCATCAAAATCTTTAGCAATGCCAGATAAGTCAATCCATCTGTTCAATAACATCTTAATCTCTGCGATAAACTCTGCAAAATCTTGCTCACTACTAGGCATCGCAGTGTGGAACTTTAACCGATAACCCTGCTCATTTAACCTGTACTTGCGTAACAAAGTTTCCTTCACTATATCATAATTTAATCTATCTTCCACAGTTAATTGGAAAACTGTTTTTAATGCTGACCCTGTTAAATAATCTGTCAGCAGTGATCCCCACAGTTCTTTATTAATCTTTAAGGCAGTTGCTTTTGTTTGAAACCTCTCCAAAAAACAGTCCATAAAATCTATGGCTTCGTTGAAAATTGGGAGTTTCAACTTGTACATGCTCCCATATTCTTTATTTGATGATGAGTCTGAACTCGACTTCTCTAACTCGAGTTTTTTCAATGATACCTCTTTGTCTGCTTCTATCTTTTTAATTTCTTTCTATGCTTCTATCTCTTTAATTTCTTTCTGTGCTTCTATCTCTTTAATTTATTTCTGTGCTTCTATCTCTTTCATTTGTTTTTGTATCTCTAATTTCTTAGTCTCTTCCTCTGCTTTCTTAGTTTCTTCTTCTCCTTTCTTTCTCTCTCGCTCCTCATGTCGTTCTTGTCTATCCTGTACCTCTTTAAATTGAGCCTGTGCAAACGCTAAGAGATCTTCTCCAGATTTTCCTATCTTCTCACCGACAAGAATAAAATCCATAAGTGTTGACATGATTATAAATATAACAACTTATATAGAACTGCAATACTCTAAATTAATGTCAAAATAATTCACACCCCAAAATAATATCCTAAATAACCACTAAGATGATACCTTACTCACTGTACTCAATGTCTACCCAAATAAATTATTGTCCCTACAAAACAAACAATGATACAAATGAGGATGATAAGTACTACACCCTAATTTAACAAATACTAACTGGTAGGTCGGTAAAAGAAAAAAGAAAGATGTGTGACAGAAGTAATATTGAAATATACAATACCAGACCTTTATAATGCACGAAAACAGGAGATTGAAAAAATTAACGTATTTACAGGATAGTGTAAGAAGAAAATGACTGAAGAATACATCATATACACAGAACGTCAAAGAGGAAATGTAATACACAACTGATAACAAACTGCACGTAAACAACTAATGCCAAAATTCACACTTTATTCGTAAAGGGCACTACAACTGATCCTGCCCACAGGATAGGACCCCTTCTAAGAATAAATAGCGCAAAATCCTATAGATGAAATCAAAACACAAATAAATAACATAATCGTCACGTTGTAACTGTCTTTTTTCGTTCTTGAGGTGATCACTTGCACAAGACAGTAAACATCATGTTGTTAGATGTGTGGTACTTGTAAGATGATGTGCTGAGTGTGGGAGCGGATGGAGGCGCGAATGTGTTTAGGCTCGTATATATGTAGACAATGCAACCCATACACTCACATGCAGTAGTCAAGGATGCTTGGACACTGCTGGCACATTTCAAAACATTTATTGACGGAAACACACAGTAGCATCAACAGGAACAGTCAGTGTAAACATGGTCATGATAACAGGAAATCGCTTGGTACATATCAGTCATTCTGGCTGGTGAACATTCATATATGTATGCATGTCAATAGTGTTATGTTCTTTTCATGTACTGTTCATAATGCCGCTTTTGGTATCTCTGACTGAACGCGTCAGATACCTTCATAACTCCGTCATACAAAAGACGAGCCCTTCACTCAAGTAATCCTATTACTAGGGCCGTCGTACACCTTGGCATGACACGCCAATCATGTCGGTACATGCCGTAGAATAGTTGCCATTACACAGACCTAACGATGACGTCAGCTGTGCATTCTTCATTAAGCAGGTTGCATGAATCATGCTTTAATGCTTGTGTAGATATACCGCCAACCTGCAGTTTCCACCATATATAACTTCATCACTGGACTTCTGATCATATAAGACAAATAGTCTTGAATAGCTACCTTGAGCGCAAATATAAGTTCTGCTTTACAGGAATCGTGAACTGTTCTCACAGCTAGGTAAGCCTTTACCAAATTCTGTCACCGAATACATAATAATGGCAAAGTCGGTGTTACCTTGAAACGAATCCTCAGAACATACTAACAACACTGTCGTCCTTCCTGACGCACAGAGAATCAATGGGGAAAACTGACAACGCAGTCACTTCGAAGATTTTCCTCCCCGAAACTACAATGGACATACCCGTCCTCAGAAGCCAGGACTTCACAACTCAACAAGACGGAAGTCTAATTTCGCGCTCTCCACCGCGCATCGCATATAGCCCAGAACTGTTTTACCTTTGACCCAAAAGGTCAAACACAATGAAAGAACCAACAGGGAAGATAACCCCTAATCAACCTGACATCGCAAGGTAAAGACACAATTATTCACCTTTGACTAGGGTGAAAAAAATACGACAAATAACTTGACATATGAAACTCCGTCGAAAATGACAGCAACACACGTCCAACAAGAACAATAAAACAATGAATGCCAAGGGAAGCCTATAGAGCAATCTGGACAAACAAATGAATTAAGGCTGTGAATGATGAACCAAAACAAACTAAGGTTACGTAGCTTTTTTCTGGTGTACTGAAATGGCACGCTATGGCGATAAACTGATCTGATCTGTTGTCTCCAAGTCACCTCTGCAGCAGTAACTTTGAGAAGTCCAAACACTACAACAGTTCCTGTGAGGAATATGTTTAATACACACTTAGTATATAATTTAATCTCTTAAAATCTAACTAAAATGGACGAAAGAACTAGAGAGAAAGATGACAGCTAGGATTCGTACAGTTATAAGTAATGTAGATATAAGTAATGTGTAAGGCAGATAAGAATAGCACAGCTAAAGGTACAGTAGATATACAATCAATTATAAATAGTCTAACCTAAACCTACATCACATATAAACATGCAAAGACAGAGTGAAAACTAACTACAGTAGAACAGCAATACTAAAGATGAAGTAGAAAATAAGTAATACTACTGAAAGAAGAAAGTAGCAGAACTAAGGAAAAGAAACTACATGCGAAAACAGAAGTACTCAGTATACAAGAAGAACTACTGATTTCTTATGAAATACACTTTTAGTGCTATATAAAACAAAAATTACCTTTTTAACTAGAAACTTAATAAACAATTTACTAGAACATTAGTATACTAGAGCATGAAAGAATGTTACGTAACTTTCTTAAACGAATAACAACAGAATAATATCTAATTAAGCTATATCTTAAGGAATTATGACGAACACTAAATGTTTACAGAACCAATACATATACTTAAATCCAAGCGTGTAGATATGTTTATAATGTCTTCAGCCAGTCCCAAGGTTGATGAAATATGAAGACCACACACAGTTCAGATTCTGTAGCGTCCCAAGCTACACACCTTGGAAAACAGGGCTCGTGTTTTCCTCTTCACACTGTCGAGTAGACCACAGCAACACGACAGCTTCACAGCTCCTCTTCTTCTGGTCACCACAGATTCTCCTGGTCACAACACACCGTTTCACAGCCGCAGTAAGCAATGAATGTAAACAGACTTGTAAGACAGCATTCCTAGCACACTGCTTACCCGCCAGCACACAGAAACACTCCGTGACATCCATATATATATATATATATATATATATATATATATATATATATATATATATATATATACATACATATATATATTATATATATATATATATATATATATATATATATATACATACATACATATCAGAATCTTTATTCTCCAGAAAATACATTGATATGTACTGACATGATATAATAAAATACAACATGCAGTGAAAGACGTCTCAAGTAGTTCTATGTGGGTGTTTTTGCATCGAATGTCTGTGTTACACATATATAACAATCTTTATTTTTTCTAAAAGACATAAGGCATGGTAAATGAAATGGTACAACATACCTTTCAAATCAGGAATTTTTTACATGTAGTGTGTGCCAGTATTATTAGAGTGGGGGGCGAGGGGGGGAGGGGGGGGGGGGGGTGGGAGTTGAGCGGGGAGATGGGGGGGGGGGAATTTGAGGGGGGGGATAGGCGTATAAAATTCTGTGTGGAATACCTTTTGGGGTGAGCAAGTAAGATCAAAGTATGGGAAATTTAAAAAGATTTGACATGGGGGGGAGAAGTTATCAGAATCTTTTGGGGAGTTTTGGGGGGGGAGGGATGCCCGGGGGGGGATAAAATACATTGTGACGAGGGGAAAGAGGGGGGGGGAGGCGGAGACGTAGAGTAGAGTGAGATACGGGCGGGGGGGGTAAAATATAGCATCAAATACAATAGTATTTGGTATATTAAACAGAGCACAATTGAGGGATTAGACAACAAAAAAGTGCGAAAAGAAAAATAAAACATCTCCAGCAATTTAAAATGGGTGTTTTTTACATGGAAGTTTCCATATTCTGTAAGAACCTAAAATTGCACTGATGCAGACATATTTACATAAAACTTTTGCTTCAACTTTCCGCAACCCCAGCGACATTAATCCACTCACACACTCTGCATGCACATGTCACAAACTACCCATGATCAGTACCATAACATGTGTGCGATAGCCTAATTTGTAAATTTCCGCAGTCAGTGGATAGTACTTATCAAATTTATGTTGGTAACATTTATCTAAATGAGCGTCATATGGTATGGCTACTTCTACTATAAAAGCTGTTTTGCTCTGTTGATTGATTATTGTTAGATCAGGTTTTACGGCACGTGATTTAAATGAAATATCACTGCTGCTGAAAAGAGATGGTTTAAACATTATTTCTTTATTTATTGTTATGTCACTATTATTACTGTTTGAGGACGTCAATGTCTCATAAACAATGTCTACAACTCTATTGTGCTTTTGTTGGTATAGGGTTTGAAATTTGGTACATCCATTTAACAAATGTGACACTGTTTCGTATGGGTGGTTACATATTTTGCACTTTTTCGTGTATGACAGTGGGTATTTTAGATGTAAAAGACTTTCACATTCCAGTAACTGTAACCTCGATCTCACAGCAAATGACAGTATTTTATCACTTAATTTAACATTAGATAGAAAACTAGAAGACAATGAGTTGTTTACACATTTCATTTCGCGCACTATTCTTCCTTGTGACGATTTACTTTGTAGTTCACTTAGAATTAGGTTAAGTTTATGTGATTTAAATCCAGAATAAAAGGCACTTGCTGACGTGTATGTTAGACTCACATCTTCATCTATGTTTAAATGTTCATTGTAATGGCCATTGTCATCCATTTTTACACTCACTCCTTCACGCGCGCATTCTTCATTCAGCTCTACCCAAAATGATCTTGGCCAATTCACTTTGGATCTTTTAATTACACGGTTCGTTTTGTTTAGCTCGTAACTTGCAAAGTTATTCCTATCTTCATCCACTTGGTCTATTTTACGCTGTTTCATATGTTTATCTGAAGAGTTTATTGCTGCAGTTTTTGCAAGACTATCGTCACGATTTAGCATACTGATAAGGAATGAAATATGTCGAGAGTGGTAAAATACGACGGGGTTTGGTATGCCAAGGCCACCCTTCAATTTGGGGTAAAAGAAATAGCTCCTTGTGGATGATTCATTTAGCTCTAGCCACGTTCAAATGTGGCCGTCTGACCGACCACTTGAGCATTTATTCATGCTAGAGTCTAGTCATAAATAACTAAATATAAAATACCATTCGCCATTAAGAAAAACAAACAAGATTCTTAACTAAATAAAAAAAAATAACACGGGACACTAAGGATAGGGTAGAGAGGGGAGAACTCGGCTAGGTCAGCGTTTTGACACGATGCACTCTAGTCTTACCCGGCAGTCGTCATAGAGACAGCTTCATCACGCTATAAGCACGTGATGTCTGACCAATAAGTTATCAACAGAATAAGCTTCCCAACCAATGACAAAACGTAGCCAGCTTCAGCTCACTGCGTTTTGGTCGGCAAGAAACAAAATCCAGTTAGTCCTGAAGAGAAGAGTGATGTAGTAAGACGATGCTACAGTCAGGCCCCTTTTAGTTGAAGTTTCAAAAGTTTTCCTTCAAGTATTTCACAAATGTGTAATTGTACACATTAGGACAGGTATTTAGTTGTGCTTGACTCATGTAAGTTCGAACTCTCGAGCTGCCATATTATGTATCATATTTTCAGTTCAGTTCGCCAATGTATAATGGAAAATATTTATGGATCTGTTCGAATGAACGATTGACATGAATCAGAGAATAAAGCCAAATGGAGAAAAATTATAAGGATAGGAAATTAAGAAACTGAGCTTTTGATATCCAGAAGATTGGAAGGATTTTTGAGAAAATGGTTAATAAATGCTACAGGACATATTTGGATGGCACTGAACAGGAACATTTCACTTATAGAGAGGAAACGACAAGTTTCGCTTATTGAAAAAAATGTACAAAGATTATTGAACTTTTGTTGTAAACCCTTTGAGTTAGTTGGCAGTTAAATAAAACATTTTGGGAATAACCCTGCTGTTGACTAATTTAAGCTTGTTGAAAATGTATGGATGCATTGTTCTATTCTCATTCAAAACATAACCACTAAGGCTCTCCATTTTACACCAATGGTAGGAGGAAAGAACGATACCTGGACACACAGATAGGGTATGAGAAATCAACATCTCTGGCGAGCTTGAAGACAGTATAACAATCACTCACGTAGACATGAAATAATAAAACTGAAACACAGGACAGAACGGCTACATATTACCTAATTTGTGCCTTTGGACCAGTCTTACACTAACAGGCTCCCGGCTACACTAACGTGTTGTACAATTTCATCTTCAATTTCTTTAAGTTGTTTTTTCTGAGAAGTATATGTTAGAAAAATAAAACATGAGAGGACCGAAACACATCGGGTTAATTAATGAAATCTTTGCTGACGTTGGAAGGGGGGGGGGAGGAGGAGGAGGTTCAGCTTAATTTTGTAAAGTTTGACCTAAATTCTAATTTCAGGCTGTTCGCTTGGAACTGGTCCGATGTGTTATCCATTTTAATGTCATGCCCCAGGTATCTGTAGGAACGCACTCGTTCAGAAGTGGGGATTTCGTGACCTTGAATATTAATGTTAGCCTGACGAGTTTTGACCAAATTGTTTCCGCTTCGCTGAACACTACACACTTTTGTGGCTTAATCTCCATCCCGCTGGTCTCCATAAATACTGTCGTCTTCTGTGCCATTGATTGTAAGTCGTCTATGATGGTGCTGAATAGTCTTACGTCATCCACGTTCCCCTTAATGGGATTCGGCACGTGATGTAATTGATAACTTTGCTCAATCCACCGCAGCCATTTATCGATGCCTTGTTCAAATACAAAGACCCTCCATGTGCACCCCTGAATAATACCTTTCTTACGCTCAATCCGGTCAGTGATAGTACTGGCGTTTTTAACTTGATAGGAGGAGCCACTGTATATGTCTTTGGTGATGTTGACAAAGACGTCAGGGTAACCTGATTCGCTTAGTTCCCTGAGCATAAATTCGTGGTCAGTGCTACAAAATGCAGCTTTAATGTCGATACAGCATAGACAGGCCTTTCCTTGAGAATGTAGAAAGTCACAAACTGCTGTGTTAAGGTTTAAGACGTGTTTTTGTAGATAGTAATCCTGCTGCTTGATGGTATCCAGGGCGTTGTCCTGCTCGGTAGTTTCTTGATACACGATAGTGCTTCGCCTACGGTAAATCGGTCAGTGGCAGGGGTGTCCTTCGGCTCTTGAGTGACGACTTCTGCTTTCGATGGGGGGTCGCTTGTAAGTGTACTAAGTCTGCGCTGGCTGCGTTCCTTAAAATGGGTTTTTATATTTTGTATGTCAATGTTACAGGTGGTGGTCGACAACCTGTTACTGTGTTTTTTAACATTGATGACTTTACTTTGATCTGTTTCTAACAAGTAAAGTAGGTCCTCTCGTGTCACGCTTCCAGTGTCATGTGTGTTTTCTTTGTTTGGTTTTAAACTTGGGCTGATTGTCGTGAGTTGGTCTGTGTCACAACACAGCTTCTGAATAATCCAGAGTAACTCTAACCAAACTGCGTGCCATACATTGTAGAAATTGTGTGATACACTAGCCAATGGAAAGGCTTCCTTATTCGTGTGTTGACTGAAACGTACTATGCTTAACATGGAGTCTCAATTTGTGCAACCGAGTGAAGGATGCAAATTAATTACATAAGTAGGACAGAAGTACCAATTGGAAGAGGTCTCTAATTTTACAACAGAAATGTTACTTTAGAGGTAGGTGTAAAGACTTCCATGAAAAGTAGTTTATTAAGAGAGATATATTGAGTGAAAAGGCCTCGACACATCGGCTTAGTCCCTAATTTAGCTATTTAAAGTATGCATAGAATAAAATGCACTTAGGAGACTAAAAGATTTTTAGTTAGGAAGATAAAGATTAATTCATGGTATAATTTAAGCCTTAGATGAATAAAATCGCTCCAGAAATAAGAAAGATAATATGGATAATAGTTTTTCATAATTGAACAGAGAGACAAAATATGCCCCATTTTGGGATTCGCAACACCCCGTTATCCTCCTGCTTCCCGATACGCCGGATGTGCTAGTATAGGCAGATCATGGACAAATGGATCTAACTAAGGTTTTAGAAGGAAAGTGTAGTCACGGTGAACTGGATGTGGGTAGTACTGGTATAAATTTGGTATAAATTGTCCTGTGCATTTGCTAGCACATTATCTGACACTGTCTATCGTCCCCACCTAGTGTAATAAGGGAATAGTGATGGACCATATAGGGGTTACGTTTATTTTTGTTTCAGGTTCTATCCTGACAACTACTAAAACTTTAAGAGTCATCCACCTCTGCTGGACTCTGTGGTGCAAGTTCCCTTGTGGTCAACAGGGCCTGGTACCCAGCTTCCACTGCCTGGAGAAATTCAAAATACGTGTTTGTCCAGGGCAGGAGTGTGACCGATCTCTAAACACAAGATAAGTGGCAAAACAAAGCCACTGATCAACGTATCCAGATTATAAACCCCATATTAAAAGACAAGATAATAATAATACAGATTCAAGTGAATGATGAAAAGTGTGGACATAACTTTACCCACTACTAGCTTCACAGTCAAGTAATAGTGACATAATTTAGTGGTAACAGATAATTGTTCTTCAAAAGGAGAAAATCAATCAAAGTGATATCCTTCAACAAAGTGAATGACTTTTGAGATTATTTTTTATTTTTCAATGTTTATTGATTTCATGGTGTAAATACATTTGATTTCATTTAAAACTTTCCTAACCGAAAAGAGAAACGGTATAGGTTAAATAAGTAGTAAATATTTATCAACAGCCTTACTTACTTATTAAAGTTGAGTTTATGTTGTTGTTGATAAATAAGTTTGTTAATACCCCTAGCAGAGACCACAACAACAACAACAACACTGACAAATAATAATAAAATCAAAGGAGGATCATGAGAGGGAGCCCATAGGGATTCAGGATAATACATTAACATCATACCTGGAAATTTATACAGCTTGACCCTACCTTTGATGTCCATACACCCTTACTCTTTTCAGAGAAGGGGGTATTTCTTATAAGACCAGACTCTTAGCTTGCACTATTGTTACCGTCTATTTTCATTGAAGACCAGTTGGTTATTATTCGTTGACTGTCGTTTTGTCATATAAAATTCTTTACAGTATTCTTGACAGTATTCTTCCAAGTTCGTTAGTATCTTATTCCCTTTTAAGTGATCGTGCATGATGGTGAATTGCGAATGGTGGGGTGAACTTCGAATTCAACAGTAATGGATTCCACAACGCTTCTTATGTATGGGTCCATAGATACGTACATAGTTTAATGAACGAGACATTTCATCAATTGACATTTGCATAAGTAAAAATACATCAGCTCCGTGCAGTTATTCTAGTCTTCTTCAAATAAATCCTTTAACGTCAAAATGTCCTGTGGTTTACACGCGATTTCCGTATGTCGGTAAATCCGGTAACGAACCACTATACTTCTGGCGAATACTAATGATTCTGACAAATCATAACATAAATACCTGCAGTTCCTCATCTAAGGAAATTCATACAACCAAATTGGAATGCTTCGCTCTTGCATCCATAATACGAGATAATTGACCCTACCGTTTATCTCCGTGAAGAAACTACTGCACAATATAATACCAAACAGGAGCTATTAACAATGCGTCTATCTCGGACGCCTTCATGGTCTGAAGTCCCAATGTAATATGTTGTCAAGTGGTGCCTTAACAACTCACCGCGTCATACTTTATCCTAGACAACTCTATCAATTTGCGTTCATCACCGTGAAGCGCGAAAACCTCTAAACTTTATAGAATACCCCTAAGTTAATGTGAAATTATAAAATGCACACTATAGAAGTGGCTAACATCATTACACGAGTCGTAACATTTCCTGACCGACCGGGATAAAAAAATCTATTATATAGATTTTTTAAATATTAATGCGAAAAATTATAATAATAACGCGATTAATTCTTACAAAAATTAATTTCCCGACATACGGCCCCACGATGTTTTGAACCAACCAGTGTTTGAGGTCGCTGTCAAAGTATTAAAATGTCATATAATAACTACAGTAAGTAAAGAAAAGTCAACGGTCAGGTGTAATATCATGCAATTAACTACGGGTGTGTTAACTAAACTAAGGTGTAGTGACTTACTAAGGTATAACTAAGTACTGTCATCTAAATAACTAATGTACTAAAGTATGGAGTAAATCTAACTAATTAAACTAATAACGTATTGTATTAGAGAAAATAATACAAAGAAAACATATGAGAGAGAAAAAAAAAATGAATATATGAGACAAAAGAAATGAAAGGAAGTAATACAGAATATAAGTAATTAGACAAACTAATTATGAAGTCTGTAAGTGAGAAATAAACTAACTTAATTTACATATAAAATCTAGTAAAGAAATGTGAGTCATATATATTTAACCTAAAACTAATAATAATCTTCAATTATCATCTATTTGAATTACGATTCCTTTTATAGGAAATATATCAATTATTATTTTCCTAATGTTCATTTAAAGTATATACTAGTACAACAGTCTTGAAAGGAAAGTGTCGTATCACCTAATTAACTACTCTAAGTTATAACCATAAAATAAAAATATAATTATATAATATTATATAACTAAAGTATTATATATAACGAAAAGAAGACAAAGAATACGCCATGAGTATATGAGCAAATAAAAATGACAGAATGGAAATGAGATGATGGTAGGTGTGAAAGAATAAAATTAATTTAAGAACAGTAGATTAATAAAGTTAATTATGAACTATCTATCTAAGTAAGAAATAAAATAAATTAAGTTACTTATTCAAATTAAATTATTCTATCTACCATCTAAGATATAACAGTTAATCATAATATGAAATGTAAATAGTATTGTTGTATTAATCTGTATGTTAATACGAAGGTAAGTAATATGTTAATTAATATTAACTAATGTTTAGTTTAGTGTATATACTTGATATTCATAAGTGTCACTAATACAACGTGTATTCTTATTAATCATACAGAATATAAATGTTCATTATTTTCACAATTGCTGTAAATGTTCCCTCTGTAGTCGTAGTCACGAATTGTTCGAATACAATATTGAATGTGTGTCACGTGAATGTTTCCATTCAGTTTAAAGTGTAAATTGATGGCAAATCGTTCTGTACAAATAGTTCTGAGCCAGGGACAACATGAAAGCAGTATGAATACGAAATTATAACGAGAAGAACAACACTGTACGTGCCCCAAAAGACGAACGCAGACAAGTTGTCTCGGATAAGCAAAATATGAGAGCGACCATAGCAAAATAATACAGGAAATTTTACACAGTTGAGGACGGAATGTCTGACTTTAGGAAAACAAACGAAATTTCACATGACACAGGAAGCGAACCCGAAAAAAATCGCCCTAGGCGATTCAGACGATATATAACCCAACTAGATTCATTGCTTGGCATTGGTAAGAGAAACCATTCCGCCAACCAAAACGTGGGTTCTAGATTTCACAAGAAAGAATCAAGACAGTGTGTCAGTGAAATTCGTATAGGGATACCAAGTGGTAGAGACAGGGACCATTTGAGATACTCATCCTTAGTCTACTACGTGGTTGGCGTTAATCACAGGACAAGCTTTAGAGTAGGGCCGACCGAGATACTGCGACGACACGCATCTCACACGTAATTAACGGCAACAACCTACCAATACTCCACGGGGGTCAGAAAGGAATTTACCAGGCGGTGAAGGGTCTTTCTATCATCGACTACCCACCCAAAAGAAAGCAGAAAATACCCAGAAGGATTGCTGCATTTCTAAATAGCTGTCCACGTGAAATTTAATGATCTGAAGTGGCAGTCGCCAACGGATGATTTTTACAACAAGTGCCTTTGAGAAATTTAATGATCTGAAGTGGCAGTCGCCAACGGATGATGTTTTACAACAAGTGCCTTTGAGAAACTATGATCAAAAGCTGCAAGAGCAGACGGGAGATTTTGTAACCCCAGTGCCTACCAAATTTATCGAGATCCTAAATTACATGCAGTAATGGACAGATTCTCCCTGTACAATTGATGCACCAACAAATACGAATATACAACATATTTCCATCATCGTCACCACATAAGCAAATACCAAGACAACAAAAGGACATCTGCATAACAGACGAAGTCTCACCCGCCTAACATTGTGTTCAACCTCACCCATGAATAAGACACCTCGGACGCTCGGGACAATGTCAACACAGGCATTGTGAAAGACAAAAATACAAGCCGTGGACACCTGGCGAAATCGAGTGAACCGTCCAATGTTATTGTAGGCAGACAAAGACTTGTCCATTGTGTTCAAACAACCAGAGTTTATTGACAGTTAGCAAGAGACCAAGAAACACAAGATATCCTTTTTGTTAGTATGTAGGAGTTACTTAAGTTCATCATCATCACATAGGGTAGTCTGTAGATTCATTTGTGGAGTTTGCATTAACTAATATCTTTCTTCACAGGGATAGTTAATGTTATTTCTAGTTGCATTTGTATCAGTGTAATTGAATGTTGTTATATTTCAGAACATTAATAAATGTTGTAGTTGTGTTTACCAACACACGTTATCACATATATAGAGAAGGAACGAAAGTGTGCGAAAGAGACATACTGTTCTTCTTCTCTTTCTCTTCTGTTCACTCAGTGTAATAGGGGAGTGGGGGCTCGTTAGTATATAGAGGGGGAGATAGAGTGGTAGGAGGTATATGTCACGAGATCCAGAATCACTGGGGCTATATGCTGGGAATTCATCCCAAAGTCTTATATTCACCTTCTCCACTCCTGCTGCTCATCTTCAACCGGGTGCCAGGCGAATCTGAGCCATTGACAAAGCCGGCACCTCACAGATAACTCTCTTTGGTTACCCTCACAGGGGTAACTTTGTGACATAATTGTGGGCTGCAGTCCGGAATATACCTTGGGACTTGCCCTAGACTAAAACATTAATAATTCTTTTTTGCAAATTTTGTATAAACCTATTCACTGTCTTCTATACTGTTCCTTATTCTACTTAGGTAGAGGGAAAGAACACAGAATAGAGTATTAGATAACTAGATATTCATATTAGATATTAAGATTAGATATTCATAGTATATTAAGAAAGACATTGACATATGTTAGAAGAATACACCGTATTAATTTATATGCACTTTATTACTGCATCGAGTTACCTCTATTGATTTGTTGTCATCACTATAAATTTACCTGGATTTTGGTACATGTATAGTACCACGTGGGGCTTTTAACAAAAGGCATTGGTGAAGGCGAACGCATCGAAACGAGCGAACCGACGTTGTATAGTTCTTTTGTTCACAAGTGAACAATAGCGCTAAGCCACCGAGACGATACATTTTGGCAGTGTTTTCGTGGTAGGCAGACTGTTGGGGTCAGACTTTTTATGGTCAGGACTGTTTAAATATTGTCATTTATCTGCACGGGTGTAAAGGTTATAGGGAAGTATTCAGGAAATTTGGTTGTTGTTTCTCCCTTGGGGCAAAGTCACGATTTTATTTTTCGCTCTAAATTGCTCTCACATAATTTTGAGTTGCGACAGGCAGATTGAAATTCTAGCTTGACCATGGCAGATTGGTTGCAAATGCGCGCAGCGCTTATCCAGGAAGCAACTAGTTTAAAACTAGAAAAAGGAGAACTTATAGAATATGTGGAAAAAAATGTTAACTGCAGAGCAAGAGAGAAAAGATAAAACTGCAGAGCAAGAGAGAAAAGATAAAATTGCAGAGCAAGAGAGAAAAGAAAAACTGGCAGCAGAAGTAGAGCAAACAAGATTGAGATTAGCAGCGGAGAAGGAGGAGAGAGAAGCCAGGAAATTAGAAGCTGAGAGAGAGAGAGAAGCCAAGAAATTAGAAGCTGAGAGAGAGAGAGAGAGGCCGAGTATAGGAGATTCAAGGCAGAGTTAGTGAGAAATACGGAAGAGAGAGAGAGCACGCGCTTCGGATGAAGAGGTTGTGTGAAACATATGAAAAACCCAAAAGACTTGAACCGGAAATATGTTGCATTTCGGCCCATGAAGTGACAGATGAGCTGGTATAACATCCAAATTGCTCATCGCCTAGAGGACACACCATCTTCGCATTGCATTTAAGTACGTCATATGCAAAGAATCCGCAGGAAAAGCTGATTATGAGAAGGCAAAAACCTTCATTCATCCACACACGTTTGCGGGTGAACAGGGCCGAAGTGAACAAACCTCTACAGCCTCCTCTGAACCAGAACTGCATGGTTCACCTTGCCCGCTTTCCTTGGGCGTAATTGATTCAGTGGATTCCAGACAACTCTGCAGAGATAACGGGAAGTTATTAAAAGGCACCAAAGAGCCTACTCAAATGGCAAGCGGTAACTCCGATGGATCTTGCAAGGGGACCGCGAATAAAACAATTTCACCTGGCATCACAGGGAAGAAGAAAACAGGCACTTGTCTCCTGACATCAGGAGAACAATTATTACCTTACTCCACCGGCCCTTCTACGTGGAAGGAAGAGACCGGACAGGAGCGGGCATTTGCTATTATCCATGGAAATAGACATACGCCCAAGTCGCCTAAGTCTGTCTTTCACCCAGACGAGGGAAAGCCAGATCCTACCACTTTTAAAACTTACGGAGAGAAAGGTGAGCCTTTAGAAGGTATAACAACACATACGATTATCGGGACAGGGTGGACGACGGACACGGAGGCACCCCCCGACTCTCTTCAAAAGGAGGTAGAAGAGGATCATGAGGAGAAAAGTGTGGTAGAGCCGGCGGGGATACAGCAGCTTAACACCCACGGGACTCCGATTCTATATGTAGGCGAGACAAGAACTAAGCGGATAGACAGAAGGAAAGACACCAGGCGACACAAAAGGAAACAGCTTGGTGTACGCGCTTTATGCAAGGCACGGCGCCGACGCGCGAAAGTTACAACACACTGTACCCGATACAAAAGGACAGATGGGTTGCACCGTATCTTGATTTATGACCATTCCACGGGCAAGATACACAAGATACGTAATAAGGACAAACAATGGCCAACTTTGATCCGTCGGCGGATTCGAAGATTGTTTAGCAGAGGAAAGAAGTGGGGAAACACTTTTTATTTCAACAGATCGAAGAAAGAAACGAAGAGATATGATGTCAGTAGGAATGGATCACTCAAGAGAAAGAAGTGGGGAAACACTTTTTGTTTCGACAGATCGAAGAAGGAAACGAAGAAATTTGATGTCAATAGGAATAGGTCACTCAAGAGAGAGAAGTGGGGAAACATTGGTTATGTGGACAGAACGAAGAGAGGCACCCAGACATTTGATGTCAGTCAGAATGGGTCACTCAAGAGAAAGAAGGGGTTTAAGCCTGGCAACGAATATTACAAGGACCCTAATGCAAAAGGGCGGAAAAGGAAAAGTGATATTTTAGGGACGGCAACTAGCGCCCGGATTCCCTCGGAACGCAACGTTGTCAATAGAGAAAGCGTGGAAGAGGTATTCGATTCCAGGCTGGAATTCGATTCGATATTCAGGTCAAGACTGGTTAGACCAGAACAATTGAGTGATGGAACTGTGGAAATTCAGTTCACAGGTAACGGCGATCCTCCATTGATGGCGGCTATCGCCCGGACTCCCATTGAAGGCAGGTATGTCAAGGGAGAACTACGAACGGCAGTTTTAAATGATCATACATATGAAGTCATTTTAGGCTACAAATATGTGAGTTTAGGAGACACTCGTCAATCAAGAGTCACAGCTGAAGTGCAGACAAGTGACCAAGCGAAGGAGAAGAGACAAGGAGACGAGGTTGACTTCCATCCGCAAGAGCTGAGACAAGCTCACAACAACGACAAAGCGGTAGAACCTTGTTTTAAGAAGAGACTGAAGGGAGACAATCCATCGCAACCAGGAGACTGCTTTAAACAGCAAGGACAACTCCTTAGGAAAGTAGGAAAGCGCGGATATGAGTATAAGCAACTGGTAGTACCAGCACGATATAGATTTTATATCTTAGGTATGGGACATGCTAGTGAATCTAGTGGTCAGGTCAGACAATACGTCACTACGCAAAGAATCACCCACCATTATTATTGGCAGGAAATCGCAAGGGACATGGATCAATTTATCAGATCAGGTCCTGAATGCCAGAGAGGGGCATCAAATCATGGGAAAAGTGAGGAAGCCACTGTTAAGGGAAACAGACTACGTATGAAGAAGAGGAGGCGTCAACATGACGGAGAATATAATACGACTGGTCCTAAGTGTGAGCTAGAGATAGCAATATGTTTTTACTGTTTTATGCATAGCAAACAGAACAGGTTACAGAATGGATGGCACGGGCCATACACAGTGGTCGAGAAGGCATCTCGAACCAATTATAAGATTCCAATGGAGAATCAGCTGGAAATATATAATATTATTCTGCTAAAGAGATACTTAGCCAGACACATAACTGAAGCGGCCAACTTCAGGACACGAGCAGCCACAAAGCATTTGAATAAAGGAAATCCGAACTCAGCACTGCAGCCCAATGCGGCTAGACAGTCATCTGCAGGTGTGCAGAAAATCACAACACACACTCTTACGAACGTAGTCGAGCAGGGGCGACAACTCTTGACTACGGTCACGATATTGAAACAGGAAAGGGAGCAGCTCTTTATAGCTGATGCAGGAGAAGCAACTGAGGAAGATTTGCGAGAAGAACGATTTGAACGAGGAGAAGGATGGTGGAAACGAGGATTGATGAGGAGGATAGTGATAGCGAGGAGATAACATCAGCCGACAATAGGGAATGTAAAATGCATCCTGACTCGCAGGAGTCTTCCCAAGCTAAGACTTCGTGTGGGGGACATATGTCACGGGACGCGAGTAAGTCTGCATTTTAATTCTTAAAACCAGACATCGTCTTCATCAATCGTGGTAATCCGACCAATTTCGCATGGACTGTTTACATAACAATAGACAGTGGGTCAACAGATTATTGAGGTAATCGCTGTTGTGTTTACACAAGCCAGTAATACCCAATTAGTATTTTGGCTAGTAATAGAACATAATGTGCAGTCGGCGACAGAAGGCCAAGTAATTTTACAATGAGTATTGTGGTCAGTCGTTCAGACAAAGTAATATTGGATTAAAGGAGACTGAAAGTCTGAGCCAGGGACAACATGAAAGCAGTATGAATACGAAATTATAACGAGAAGAACAACACTGTACGTGCCCCAAAAGACGAACGCAGACAAGTTGTCTCGGATAAGCAAAATATGAGAGCGACCATAGCAAAATAATACAGGAAATTTTACACAGTTTGAGGACGGAATGTCTGACTTTAGGAAAACAAACGAAATTTCACATGACACAGGAAGCGAACCCGAAAAAAATCGCCCTAGGCGATTCAGACGATATATAACCCAACTAGATTCATTGCTTGGCATTGGTAAGAGAAACCATTCCGCCAACCAAAACGTGGGTTCTAGATTTCACAAGAAAGAATCAAGACATTGTGTCAGTGAAATTCGTATTCTCACACGTAATTAACGGCAACAACCTACCAATACTCCACGGGGGTCAGAAAGGAATTTACCAGGCGGTGAAGGGTCTTTCTATCATCGACTACCCACCCAAAAAGAAAGCAGAAAATACCCAGAAGGATTGCTGCATTTCTAAATAGCTGTCCACGTGAAATTTAATGATCTGAAGTGGCAGTCGCCAACGGATGATTTTTACAACAAGTGCCTTTGAGAAATTTAATGATCTGAAGTGGCAGTCGCCAACGGATGATGTTTTACAACAAGTGCCTTTGAGAAACTATGATCAAAAGCTGCAAGAGCAGACGGGAGATTTTGTAACCCCAGTGCCTACCAAATTTATCGAGATCCTAAATTACATGCAGTAATGGACAGATTCTCCCTGTACAATTGATGCACCAACAAATACGAATATACAACATATTTCCATCATCGTCACCACATAAGCAAAATACCAAGACAACAAAAGGACATCTGCATAACAGACGAAGTCTCACCCGCCTAACATTGTGTTCAACCTCACCCATGAATAAGACACCTCGGACGCTCGGGACAATGTCAACACAGGCATTGTGAAAGACAAAAATACAAGCCGTGGACACCTGGCGAAATCGAGTGAACCATCCAATGTTATTGTAGGCAGACAAAGACTTGTCCATTGTGTTCAAACAACCAGAGTTTATTGACAGTTAGCAAGAGACCAAGAAACACAAGATATCCTTTTTGTTAGTATTTAGGAGTTACTTAAATTCATCATCATCACATAGGGTAGACTTTAGATTCATTTGTGTAGTTTGCATTAACTAATATCTTTCTTCACAGGGATAGTTAATGTTATTTCTAGTTGCATTTGTATCAGTGTAATTGAATGTTGTTATATTTCAGAACATTAATAAATGTTGTAGTTGTGTTTACCAACACACGTTATCACATATATAGAGAAGGAACGAAAGTGTGCGAAAGAGACATACTGTTCTTCTTCTCTTTCTCTTCTGTTCACTCAGTGTAATAGGGGAGTGGGGGCTCGTTAGTATATAGAGGGGGAGATAGAGTGGTAGGAGGTATATGTCACGAGATCCAGAATCACTGGGGCTATATGCTGGGAATTCATCCCAAAGTCTTATATTCACCTTCTCCACTCCTGCTGCTCATCTTCAACCGGGTGCCAGGCGAATCTGAGCCATTGACAAAGCCGGCACCTCACAGATAACTCTCTTTGGTTACCCTCACAGGGGTAACTTTGTGACAATGTCCAACATCAATTTCATGGTAGAGGATAACGAAATATCTTGATCAATCATTGGAAACCACTTGGAAGCAATGACAGTTGATTGAAATATTTGTAAATATGTTCATGTCCTAATTGTTTGGACATACGGCCTTGACTCGGTATCGTTTCCATCATTTGACTTTGTAATTTGAATAGATACATATTCTGATGTAGAACTTGCCTTATGTCGAAGTTTGAATGGAAAGTCGATAGTTGAATTTTCATAGTGTAATCACAATCAGAAACGTGGATACGAATTGATGTCTGTAAATGTCTAAACGTTAGTAAACCATCGAGTGTCTTTCATAGTTTCAAATCGTAAGCCAGCATAACAATGTGACGAATATCTAGGTGAATAGTGATTTACACATCATCCATAAAGTCATCGACTTTGTAATATTCCATAATCGTTCGTAATTCAGTACACTTGTATCGTTAATTATTATCAGCTGATGATGAAAAGTGGCGAGATATTGAGTCTGTGACAACGTTCTCCGATACTGAAATCGACTCTATGGTGACCTGGAATGTTGATTACGACGTAGTCATGTACTAGTGATATGCCTGACTCAAGAGCCTTACGTTCGTGCCATATAATCGACCATGTGATAAAGTAGACTCGCATCATTGTTTTACAGTCGATGTGGAACTGAGATTCTTCGAAATTGAATTCTTTTCAATCGATTACTTGATCTTGTTTGAGAGCAACACCGAAGACGACGTTGCCTGCACTGTCGAAAATGCAAATTTGTGTAAAATTTAGTAACGTATTTTGATTTCTAAATAGAATGTTTAATAAAAATGTCCCTAGTGATTTAGTGAGCGTGATTTTAGCAATGTAAGTCCACTTGTATCTCATAAGCATGTCTATCCACAAACGAATAGATGATATACGAACTTATACTGCATTGGCTGAGTATAGTTATGACCATCAACGAAGTTATTGTCTATCGTCGGCATGGTAAAAACAATGTAAAGACAAAATACAAATTGTCATAGCAGACAAGACAACAAAATTGTTCTCTACCAGAAAAGTTTACACTAACCAATCTATGTAAGAATAGATGACAAGAGAAAAAAGAAATGATGACTGACTATGCTGAGTCATCAAAGATATGAGACAAATAGTGTTACTACAACATGTTATCTGCGTGACGCAGAATCAGGTACTAATTGTAACTTTAGATAATGGCGATGAAAGTAAGCACCATTATCACGCTCGACAACTATACGAGCATCCCTATTGTTACATAAGGTAACCAACGCCTTACTGTTCTGACCATTGAATGATGGCAGAAGACGAACAAACTTAACGTTTGCCGTATACTGAAAAAAATTACCAAGTTCCTGCCATGTCGTACCTTGTGGCAGATTATGTACTAATACCGTGCGAGAATATGCACTTTTCCCAATATATGTAGTATCATTAACACTAACATGGGAAAATGATTGATGTGTAACCTTAGTTGCATGAGGTACATTGCAATGTATGTCCCTCCCGTAAGTATAATTATTTCTATAGACTGTATTGTTATGTTGAGTCCGAGTAAGATGAACCTTATCCTGTAATAGTACATTTGTAGAACCTGTAGTCGTCAACGGATCAGAAGACCTACATACATTCTTTTGTTTCATTGCACCCTGCAGTAATGATTTTGATGTAGTCAATTGGTCCTCATACTTACTTTCGTGTTGAACATGTGGATGTTCATCGTCATGAGTTACCATCTCTTCGTTCTGAGTTAACTTCAATTGACTCACTTCCAACTTCAAGTCATTAAGCTGAGCAGCATGAGACTGAGTCTCTATATGTACTCTTCTTTCTATGTTTTTTTCTATCTTTGCTCTCCTCTGTCGTGCTATTTTCTTTAATTTCTTCTTTTGTTCTACCAACACATTTGGCTGCAATCGAGCTACTTCTGAAGTAAGCTCTTGAATCTTAACACATTGTGTGATAGTTTCTAGTTTTAAAGCTACATTTGTCTGATCAAGTGATTTCAGTCGCTCAACCTCAGATAACAACGACTGAATGTGTGCACACTGTGCATGAAGTTTTCTTTGGTAAGATGAGGCATTATCTTGTGAAATTTTCAATGCAAGTTTCTTAACCTCAGACTCCAAAGCTTTATCTTTTTCCATGGTGGACTCTAATGAGGTTTCTAATTCGTTCTTCTGACTACGACATTTAGTAAGATCTACTATCAACATCGACAATTGATTATTCGAACCAGTTATTTCAAAATCCATTGCTGACAGCTTCTTCTCATATTCACCTTTTTGCTGTATCAGCTCATTAGTAAGGGCAATCTCCCTATCCTTATGCCTCGTTATAGTTTCCTTCAACTCATTCAACTCAATACTACTACCTTCCTGAGTAGTCATTTTACCTTCATCATGAAAAATAGTGGATAATAGTTTATAGAGTCTCACTGCTTTCTTCTGTGAAGGGGCATACCTACACACACGCCAAGCAAACTCCTCAAGATCATGGCTCATTTGAGTTAAGAAATGTTTTATGGCATATTCCTCACAGCTTGCACCAATTAAACCCAATCTATCTCCCTCCTGGAAAAAATGTTCAAAAATATCCATAGTAACTATATAAATATATGACTCCCTGAGTAAATTAACTTATTATATGTATGTGCAATAACGCAATATAACCAATATAATATTCCTTAGCCAGTCAATTATATAAATCTCCAATACTGATATACTCAATTATATATATATATATACCCCAATTGTGAATAAGGTACTGTGACTAGCCCCGTCACCTAATTACCCATTCATATGCTTAACAAATTCGTTGTAAGCTCAAAATTTATATTTATTTCCCAATATTTTTATAACAGTATTACATATTCATAACAACACCTAGTAGTTATAAACTTCCCTAGTTTAAGATGCTGAAAATATTTTATGCATCCAATATCCTCACTTAATACTCAAGGGTATCGTCCATACCGTTCTTATATTATTCAATTATTCTATCATATTATGCCATACTCAGGCAGAAAAAATAGTTGCTACTTGCACCACTAGAAAAAACCACCCAGAAAATATTATTTCCTGTATCAAATATTTTCAAATTAAATCACCTATAAGTGGTATATTATTTATTATTATATGTAATCTTTTAATAATATTAAACGTTATTAATGAGGAACATATACAATTATTAACTAAAGAGTTTGACAATACAATTTTCACAAGACAAGTCGAATTACCAACATTAAAATTATTTTACAACTAAATAAACATCACGGAAGTGACGAAGTATACTTAACTTAGGATATAGGTACGAGTACAAAAAATTCTACCGAAACGTTAACAAAACATGTACCCTTACAAATGTAGTCAAAGTTTTATGTGTTAAAATGAAAGATAGCAAGGCCCGGGTTAACGGACATATTACAAACAGCAGACAAAAAAACTCAATAATAATAAAACTAAAGAACAAAGATAATACAACATGCATATAACAAAATTTCACAGCTAACAAATAATATTACGACTGAATTCAATGACGAACAAAGTATGCCGCAGCCGTTTAGCGGATTTTTCGTCAGTCCGAAGATAGTCAAACGGTTTCCTATCGAACGATTCTAGATTCTCCGGTCTGCAAAGCGACATTGTAGACATATCTAGAATTTTTTCGTTTAGACAAACACCAACAACTTACAAGCATTTCACAAACCATGGAACATAATTAATGACAATCTTAAATAAACATGCCTAGAAACATCAAATGGACTAATGTTTTGCTTATTGGACCAACAACGGGTAGGCTACTTAGCTTTTTGTGTACGAATAGCTTCCTCGTTCAGTGCTGGCATGTATCAACGGAATGACCAGATGTTGAGAAATGTACTTCAATGTTAGATCGATCTTGTTTTTCTTGATTCATTCCTCGTAAATTGACTTGATTCACTTTGACTTGACATTCGATACAATTGTTACCGGCCACTACTTGACTTTCAACTTGCAGCGATGATGACGTCGGTTTGACCTTTTTGACACATGCGCAATGGTTCATATCGTGCTCAAATCACGTGAGCGCACGACAAAAGTAAACAGTTCTTGACACATGTGAATGAGAATTCGGTAACCTGGAAGAAAAATTTTTCGTCCCCACAATGGCCACCAGATTGTTACCGTCTATTTTCATTGAAGACCAGTTGGTTATTATTCGTTGACTGTCGTTTTGTCATATAAAATTCTTTACAGTATTCTTGACAGTATTCTTCCAAGTTCGTTAGTATCTTATTCCCTTTTAAGTATAAGTGATCGTGCATGATGGTGAATTGCGAATGGTGGGGTGAACTTCGAATTCAACAGTAATGGATTCCACAACGCTTCTTATGTATGGGTCCATAGATACGTACATAGTTTAATGAACGAGACATTTCATCAGTTGACATTTGCATAAGTAAAAATACATCAGCTCCGTGCAGTTATTCTAGTCTTCTTCAAATAAATCCTTTAACGTCAAAATGTCCTGTGGATTTACCACGCGATTTCCGTATGTCGGTAAATCCGGTAACGAACCACTATACTTCTGGCGAATACTATGAATGATTCTGACAAATCATAACATAAATACCTGCAGTACCACATCTAAGGAAATTCATACAACCAAATTGGAATGCTTCGCTCTTGCATCCATAATACGAGATAATTGACCCTACCGTTTATCTCCGTGAAGAAACTACTGCACAATATAATACCAAACAGGAGCTATTAACAATGCGTCTATCTCGGACGCCTTCATGGTCTGAAGTCCCAATGTAATATGTTGTCAAGTGGTGCCTTAACAACTCACCGCGTCATACTTTATCCTAGACAACTCTTATCAATTTGCGTTCATCACCGTGAAGCGCGAAAACCTCTAAACTTTATAGAATACCCCTAAGTTAATGTGAAATTATAAAATGCACACTATAGAAGTGGCTAACATCATTACACGAGTCGTAACAACTATCCTGGTATCAACTGATACAACTTTTTGTCCAGGATACTTATTAATTTCAATACCATCTGAACCTCTCGCGACACTGATGTTACGCCTAATAAAAAATAGGGCTGCTTCAATAAAGTCATTCAATTTTTGTCTGTCACTCACCTCTTCAGTACTAGTTGTTGGCTCCGGTGTAGTAATAGGAAACTTCAGCAAAATACGTTTGATAAACTTTAGAAACTCAATGCTGAAGGGTTAGCCGTCAGGCCGTGTTGATATGAATTTTTTTTTTTTCGCTGTCATAAAATAAATTACACAGTGTTGAAATAATCCGTACCCACCACAACGTATAAGAATGTTTATAAAATGACTTTATTTTTATAGGCCGCGTTGATATGGCCTTTCTAAAGCTAGCTTCAACAATTACAAAATCCTGCCATGTGTACGCGCTGGTACTAAACGTGTTCCAATAGTCGATGTTCAATGGGTCGCCATCTTGGTTAGACTCTGCGAATGTGAACACGGTACTCCTTTTACAACTGAACTTGATTTTACCACTTTCTGTAGCTTCCTTCTTGAAAAATTTTAACTTAGAAACAAGTCCAAGTAGGCTGGCTGAGCGAGCATGGATCGAAATGGGAAGGCAAACCCGGTCCTTAAAAAATGCCGTGCATCGGATGTGTCGGACCGAAAGGTATATATAAATCTGTAAATGACACATTTGTCTTCTTCCGCTTAGCGAACCCACTTTCATTCGACTCGAGGGTTGAGATTTTATGCTCATAGGCATCGGGTGAAATTCAGAGGAAGATGAACTGGTGGAGGAAAGCGGAGGTTGCCTGATACGTACATCAGAAGACATGAAACTTAAGGGAGATACGATTTTCTATTTTCTCTCAGGTCCTGGTAATAGGTCCCAGTAATCAACGCTAGAGGCCATCGATAACAGACGGGTCTAGAGGACACGTGAAACGGCGAAATTTAAGGTAGTTACTCGTGCAACGCAAGGAACGTATTCCTACCACGCCATTCCACTCAAGAGGGGCGAAGGAACAGTCAAGACGTCACTCGAGAACTAACATCAACTACACCGATCTACAGCCACCATCATTTGACAGTTAAGTAATCTGAGCAACACAGATTCTGGACACTAAAAGTATTCCACTCTTAACATTGTCGATGACGAAATAACTATCTTTTTATTTTAATTGTAAGATCATATACTAAACCGTTTTCAGAAATTTAACCATTTTCGGTCTTTTCAATTAATTATACAATATTTTCATAAATAAACATCTTGTTATCTATGTAAATATAAATACATAGTTGAAGCTTATAACTTAGTTCAATGAATTCGATGGTTGCACACGTATAACTCAATTAAAAAGAAATATTTGTGCACAGAACTAAATAAACAATTAATACTTTGCTGAATTACCTACGTCTAGGGGCTCATTTAAACACGAGTCAAAAATATATTTCTCACAGAAGTGGGCGGAAATATAAAATTTACAATCAACTTAGATAACGCAGTTGTTGTACTTGCCATTTTAAAATCCCAGTGAGATGCCTTAAAATGGAGGCATGAAAACTACTTTTTACATATCTGTCAAGAGTAATCTTGAGCGAATAAACCTCCAATTTTTACTCGAAGTTTGGCCAAAGTGGACCACTGTTGCAGAGTAATGGAGACAACCGCCGACAATGATTTAAAAAAAAATTTATTTATGATTTGTTATAAATCATCAGATTGTTCGAAATTTATAAATTAATCGTCGATTAAAGAAATTCGATTAATCGATTATGATTCTAAAATCAATCTATATATGAATGTCCAATTGACAGCGTAGTGAGAGCGCTAGTCTATCCCGGCAGAGGTGCCTGGTTCGATTCTCTGTATTAACACGCTCTAGTTTATCCAACTGTAAATGAGTACCAGACGGCTCTTGAGTTAGAGAAGGAAAAGGCAGTGAGGAAGGGAACTGGCTCACCTCACCTCCCGATGCTGGACCTAGTATAGTGAAATCTCTAACATATCACTCCCGTACATATCTGATATGGGATTACCTTTATGTTTACTTAATATGGGCAATGACTACAACCCATAAAAGCCAGATCCAAACCTCAGAAATCAGGTGTCTGAGAAAGGCGGTTGAAGTAATAAGAAGAGACATGGTCCGCAACCAGACGATATGTTAAGGCCTAAAAACCCAACCCCTGCAGAGTCAAGTAGAACAGTCCCAACTAAGATGGTTTGGCCATGTCTGCAGAATGGGAGAAGATCGGCTGCCATTGCAGGTATAGGAGGCTAAGAGACTCCAGGACGACCCAGAGTTCGCTGGGAGAACAACATTAGACAATCTCTGAAGGCCCGATGACTATAATGGAACCAAGACTGGAGGAAGTCAGCCGATAGAATAGTATGGCGCTTTCTCTTTCAAACATCTACACCTCACGGTAGAAGATGAACCACTAAGTTAGTAAGTAACTTAATATGAAGTCTTAAATAATTTGTAGCGTCATCTATCAAGAACAAGGGCACATTAAGAGGCTCAGCGAATCTGCGGAAAAGGCATCGTGCTGGTTGTGGAACAACCGCAAGGCGCTATGGAACTCGAGACAGTAAGTTGTTTTCAACATAAGGGTTACTTTCACAATTGCTCCAGCTGGCAGAAAATAGAAGTGAATTTGAAAGCTGCAACCAAGGTGGAGTGGGTTCAATTCTCTGCACTAGACAACAGGAGACAGACACTTGAGAGTCATGACCTAAGTGGACTCGCCCCCTTAGAGTGTAAAGGAGATTAAGGAACCGAAACACTTGATCGACGAGGGACACCTTCTGATGATTAGTTTGCTCCCTGTTATATCGCTCTGTATAGAGTTTCCTATCATAATTTAACATTGATGTCATAAAATACAATAATTCATAACATAGATACATTTCCAAATTATATATGTATCTCACTTTTATTAGATGTTAGTAATAATTCTACATCTGTATTTTGTAAAACCGTTAACTTTAAACGTACTAAAATTCCGTCGTCTTACTTTTGATTCAGTAAATGCTTTGATAATTCGCTGCAAGTTTTTTCTTAGACTTTAAACTTCCTCATGTTCAATTGACTTAACACCATTCAAATGTTCCCTTGGTGATAGATTATCTTCTGGTGTATTGCTATGTAGAGAGTCTCCCATTACAGAAATGCGTGTCCTGGTAGACAGTGCGCACGTGTCAGATTGCAGCGAGACCATAAAGTGACCATTATTTGACTAGGGCTTTAATTTTGGACAAAACAGTGGCTACATCCAAGCGTATCAAATTTTAAGCACCTTTTAATACCCAGCCAGAGACTCCTCGTGAAAGGTCAGTTGTCGGGAAATACATTTTGGAAAGAGCTATTAATAGAATGTTTAGTGTAGGGCTAGGTGACACCGAATTCGCTGGAAACTGAAACAGGTAAGAACTGAACCGTTGAAAGTAGTGAGGAAATTTTTCTAAAATTGGATTGAGACGTTCAATGCAAGAGCAATGGAAATTAAAAGGATTTGTATAAAGGGGAGAGCCCCTTTTGACCACTACTTATCTGGGCCCTTTATCTACTTCTTCTTCTTCGTACACTCTCAGACGTCCACTTGAAGGTTCTCAAAGTTTTGATGCCCCGGGTCCTCGGGACGTGGCCGGTTCCATAGTGCGATAGTTACGCCACTGCAAATACGCTTATATATTAGCATTCACACACACACACACACACACACACACATATATATATATATATATATATATATATATATATATATATATATATATATATACACACACACACACACACTCACACACATACTATACTTACTTACTTTAACTTTTTTCTTTCAATAAAAGAGTTTCTAAATTAGTTTACCGGAATACAGTAGAACTCCATTTATCCGAACCCCATGGGACCGAGCATCGTTCGGATAATCAAATGTTCGGATAATTGGATTACATAATGTATCGAGTACATGTACACATATTTCTAAAAATAATTAACCATCACAAGGAAAATACACTATAAAACATATTTACTTGTACTGTAATAATAATACCCACACTGTATTAGATCACTGTATCACCAAAATCTTTTATTACACTGCAGTGCATGTACTACTTGTATTAATTATTTTTGTTAAGAAAGAGAAATGTTTTCAAAATAACATTACAAACGATTCAAAACCAGGCACAACTTACGTATACTTGTACTTGCACAGATGTAGCCCACTATTTAAAATAATGAGGAATCCTCTTTTGCACCAAACAGGATAGTCTCCTTTTGGCTGCTAAGTCCTGCATTCTCTTCAACAGCAGAAGCTGTGTAGGACAGCTGTCATCTTCTTGCTCGTACCAAGCCATCGCTGTTTCTAGTGCTATAAAGGCCTCTTCAGGACTTGGTCGACGTTTTGGTTTTTCTTCATAATCTACAAGTACATCATGTACTTCTGAGAAGTCTTCATCATTGGTCACTACATGCATTTGGTTTTCTTCTTGCACAAAAGACAAATTTCTTCGTCATTCAAAAACTGAAAACCAGAATCATTATCATCTTCTAGCCACATGTGTGCATCATCTTTGTCACAGTCCGAAAATCCGGGCATTGCTTGAAACAGTTCCACAACTTCATTTATACAATCATCATTTGTGTCCACTGCAGTAGTTTCATTTCCTCCTTTTTTCCCAAGCAATCTACTCCAAGCCTTGTTGAGATTATCTTGTGACAGGGTGGTCCAAGCATCAGCTAACATATAGCAGCAGTCTTTGAGATTAAGCTTTTTGGAAAACGCCACCACACTTTCTTCATCTTCAGCCAACAATAAACGACGCAGGACTTCCTTCTTGTACATCTTTTTAAGCTTTGCTATAACACCCTGATCCATTGGTTGAATCAGTGCTGTTACATTGGGAGGCAGAAAAATTACTTTAAAATTTGCATCAACTGCATTCAATGTATCCGTCTCTGGATGAGATGGTGCATTGTCCAGTAGAAGAATTACTTTTCCAGTTTTCTTTTCTTGTTCTCCCAACCTCTTCACATTTGGGATGAACTGATTTGTATACCAATCAAGAAATATTTCACTATTCATCCAAGCACTCTTCTGTGCTTTGTAACACAATGGGAGACATGTCACATTCTTTAAACAACGTGGTTTTTTGGCTTTGCCGATCATTAGCACCGGTAAACGATGACTTCCACTGGCATTCGCGGCTACCAAAATTGTTACTCTCTCTTTGCACTTTTTAAACCCAGGGGCAGCTGCTTCGCGCTGAGATGCAAGTGATTTTTGAGGCAATGATTTCCAGTATAAGCCAGTCTCATCGGCATTATACACATCCTCGAGTGAATAACCTTCTTCTTCCAAAAAAGCCAAGAATGTTTCTATAAAATTTTTAGCGGCAGTTGCATCGCTAGATAAAGATTCCCCTTGAATCTCCAATTCTCGTATGCCATGACGAGATTTAAAGTTTCTTAACCATTCCTGGCTAGCCTTAAAGTCAGGAGGACCGTCAAGTTGATTGTTGAACTGAAGTGCCTTTTCACACAACAGAGAACCAGAGATAGGTTCCCCTTTGCTTCTTCTTTGCACAAACCATATATACAAAGCCTCTTCCAATTTCACATCTTTCGCATTTCTCATGGTTTTACGTTTCTTCGACCTATTTTCACTATCAAATTTCGATGCAAAACTCATAATTTTATCCTTGTTACTTTTAATGTCAGAGACGGTAGCTTTCCCAACATTGAAAATCCTCGCTAGTGAAGACACAGTTTCACCTTGTCCAAATTCTGTTTTCGTTTTCAATTGACAAAACATTGCGGTTCCTTTTATATGCTTTAGGCCTACTGGAAGATGCCATATCGCACAGAGAAATACTTGTACGCCAAAATTATTCTGCTGTAGTAGCAGACACAATTATTTTAAGTTGAACTGTCTGTTTAGCCAGTGTTCTACCTAGAACGCACACGTACACTGTATTTTTAAACCAGATATTAACTGACTTTATGATCTAACTGACTTCCTGTACGTAAGCGACCGACCATTAGCCATCCCATTCTCTACAAATTGTTCGCACACATTTGAAGTTTGCCGCATCAAAAGATTCAGAATTTTAGTCTAACGTGACTGTGGCATCTGATTTTTTTTTTTCCTGGAAAAAGTGTTCGGATAATTGGATGTTCGGATAATTGGGGTTCGGATAAATGGAGTTCTACTGTAATTGTAGGTTGAAGAGAGAAAAACATTCCCAACCTACGACTATCGCGTTTTAAAGCTTAAATCTGACTGACCACTTATTTGCTTCGATTTGCTATAAAACTCACCATTCATTCATTGTCGCGAACTGTTCACTACAAAAATCCGTGCGTCTCGCTTCATTCACAACGTTACCTCATAACAAACTCACCCTAAAACCCCCAAGGGACCTAATAATATTTGTATCCCCCTTTGCGAAATAAGTCGCTACTTTATTTTTTCCTGTATCTCTTAAATACATTTCTACCAAGTATTCAAAAATTATTAATCATAATTTAATATTTTTTAACTTTCCATATACAAAATCTAGAATCTGCCTTAAGGGGCGTAATTTAAAGAGTTAACTCCCTTATTTAAAAATCACAACCCTCATTTTATTATTTCCCATCTTAACAAATATGTAACAGTGCGCAATCTCTTACACAAATTTTATAAAGCATAATTTTGCACTTATACTTCTTAGTGACTCTCAGTCCGACCGCCACTGTGTAATCTGCAAATCACTTATTAATCACCTAACTCAATAAAGTCAATAGACCTCACTTTAAGCCCCAGAAGGGGTATACAAAAAAAAGGTGTGTAAATTAATAGTTCTTTGCTGGATCAAGGCAGATGAATCTTACAAGCATGTGCAGTCATGGATGTGATGATTTTTTTCTGTCTGGCAGTGAATTCTCTACAGCTAGGATCATTCAGTTTTCGCGATGAATGTCTTCTTATTTATAATAAACTATTGTTTGAAATCTGAAAAAAAAATTTAAAAAAAACCCAAACCCCTTTCAAAACGGTCATTAAAGAATTAAAGGAAAACGATAATTATACGAGCACTAAAGTTATAACAGAAATTAAGAGTGTGCAAGAAGATGTCAAAATGATTAAGTCACAGATGGCAAAAGAAAGTAAGAACAAGTTAGAAAGTAGTAAAATAGTACCAAAAAACCAGTCAGATGATTCAACTACATCCTCGGATGACACAAGTACACTGAAAAGTGCAGAGGCAGTGCTTCAAGAAGTGAAAGCCATACAGCACCAAATTTCCCAGGATGTAGCTAAACTGACTGTAATGAAAAAGAAAATGAAATAATACTAGTCAAACTGTCTGAACTAAAAGAAGAAAGTGAAAAAATAATAAAAAGAATGGAAAGTGAAAGACAGGAGATTAACATAGGGAGAGAAGGGAATGCAGCATTGGATGAAAATAGGAAAGTGGTCAAAAAGAACAAAAGGCAACAGGAAAACAAAAGCAACCTAGATGAAACTATCTGTCACGAAGTGGTTTTAAGTTTATAGAGTTTGCCTGAATGAAAACAAGACCCTAGTATGAGAAAGTCTGAGAAGATAGAATTTAGATGAAAAATGACATGCCTGTGGACAGATGAGACTATTGTCTCAAGGGATAGAACCAGGTTTTGACTCGCCCTTGCCGCTTCGTGACTTCAGAAAGGCTATAATCTCACCCTCCTCTGACTTCCTTTAAATACAAGGAGATAAGGTGTATAAAACGACCACAGACACCACTATACAGACAACATAAAGTAAGTATAGTAAGGAGTAGAAGCTGATCCAGTATACAGTAAATATATATATATTTTATTTACAGAATGGAAAAAACATTAAAAATACCATCAAAACATCAGTCAAGAAATGGCCTGCACTGTTGCACGGCCTGAAAACAAGTAACGATTAAATTAATAGACACCAAAAAAAAAAAAAACCCAAATCACATTCACTCTTTCTGTCACTCTGCTGAGGAACACACAAAAAATGATTAGTGATTAAAAATAACTACTATTGTGGGGGCTGTCAACTTTAGCCTCCACTCTCTAACAAAATAAGATTCTACTGTCTCAGTCCTGTTGACTCTTCCTCAACAAACCGTCTACACAGCTTCCAACTTGGTAGGCGATATGCACCACTATCTAACACCACTGGAAATGCTAAAATAATAGACTTGGAGTAACACAATGGCTCAGTGTCTATCCGTCGAATGGATACTGAACAGACCCTACTGGTCATGTCTATTTTCTCCCTCCTTCTCTCTATCTCTCTCTCTCTCTCTCCCTTGGTCTCGGTGTCTCTCTAACACTCGACGACTGATGATGCGGCGTCTCCGTTACGCTCTTCTCTCGTTACTTTCAAGACCCAGGTATTTTAACCCTGTCACCTGTTCCTGAATTCTGCGATGATGATGACTGGTGGGTATCCAGCATAAGAACTTGATTAACTGTAGAAAAACTTCTCTGCTGCTGACTAGCTTCTATGATTTGCTCCTCTAACCCGCTCCAGATTTAGAGGCAAACACAGCCTTGATTTCTGGCTGTATACGATTTAACCCAGTCTCACGGCCACCTGCCGTTGCTTGAGACTATAATAGCGATGCTCTCGGCTGTATGATAAATAAACCCCGTTCCAGCTGAAGCATAGGGACTTCACTGCCAGAGACCATAGGTTATTTTTCTTTGCTCCGGACGATAACTCGAGTTTTCTGACCCTGAGATATGTCTTTTTGCCGTGGATAATTTTATTTGTCAAAATTATGCTCCCCACTGTTTCGCCGTGACTCGCTGAAATTAAAAGGAAATGCGTCTATTGTATAACAACTCCAAATATAACGCATCTCTAACCCATTAATCTTTATAACTCCCCTCTTCATTCCCCCTTCCCTCCTCTTCCTCCCTTACTCAGTACTTCACTCGTCATGTACAACAATGCAAAAAATAATATTACCCACGTGGCTCACTCGTCATGTACAACAATACCAAAAAAATAATATTACCCACGTGGCACTTAAATCTCTCTCCTCCCTCTCCCCTTCTCTCGTTCTGAAAAACCGATACATAAAATATTCCTACTCACGTGTCTCTTCATTCTCACTCCTTCCCCCTCTCTCCCTCAACTATAATCTGCCAGGTAAGTAATCAGAAACCTCTTGACCTGTCTGCCTCTTATCTATTTGTTAAGCGTGGCTACCCATGTGTCCAACATTCAACTAGGGAATTCCTTTAACGGTACCCATGAGGTTTCCCACTTACTCCAGAATTAAATGAAATCTCGCTATAGGAATAGTTTACTCCTCTAAGCAGTATAATCCACTTATAACATACATCTTTACTCTCCGACGGCATTTCTTACATTTAAGGCATAATAAAATTTAGTGCACACAATCGATTCCCAATAAATTTACATTTATAAACACACAGGAATAAATGGTGGTTTTACATAACATTCTACAACTATGAGCACACGTGTATCTTTTAACTTCACACGTTCCTTTCTACTGCCAAAATCATAGAAAGAATAAGCACACGGTTGCATTTACGACGTTCTTCAAAAATGATAATGGATGCCACTATCGTTTAGAACTAAAAAGTTAATGTCCCCGAAAAAATTAACTACGGGCGAAATTCTCAAAAACCCACTACTAAGTAAAACGATAAAAAAAATTCCTACATACCAATTATCGCTGTTGTTCCCCGCAATGGAGACGATAAATACGAAGTCGACCGGCAGGCAATTATTCTTCAGATAGAGAACTTGCCCCCAGTCTAACTGGCTATTTATACACACCGGGGCCACCCCCGCGTGTTCATTAATCTACGCACTCGGGCCAATGGAAACGCTTAGAAAAATAAACATAACTATGAGCTACGCCAATCAGATTTGAAAACAACGCAACCGCGTGTCCAAAAATGACATCACGTCCACGTGCGTTTCTGACGCGTCATTACAGGCGTGCCCGAAAATAGCGATTTCCGTAAACAACGAAAAATCGCGTGATCAGAAGAAAGTAAAACTGATCGAGTGTAAAATAAATCTACCGTCATAAACGAACCCATTTAATTATCTACCCAAAAATACCAACCACGATATATATTCAAATGAGAAGAAAAAAAAATGGTGAAAATTCAAAATAAAAGAACAGAATCGGGCCAGTTGAAGGACAGAATTACAGTGCAGCGTCACACTATCAAAGAAACTATCAAAAAACAATTTGAGACAACATTTACCACACTTAGCGGAAGAAGTTAGGGATATAATGACAAGTATAAATGAGGATTTTCTTGAGAACTTGATTGATAATGGGTCCACAAGTACAGGAAATAAAGAATAAGAGCAAATTTGATAGCTAACCAAAATAAAAGGTATACTAGATGATGTTAAAATTCAATTTAGAACGATTTATAATTATACAGTGTAATTGTAGGGGTATCAAAAAGAATTTTGCACCCCTACTAGCAGAGATAGGAGGAACTACTGATATATATGCTCTTCAAGAGACCCATTTAAACCCAAATAGTAGATATAGTTGTAAGGGCTTTAAGATACTTAGACACGATAGGAAAGAAGGTAGAGGAGGTGGTGTCGCAGTCTTAGTTAGCAAAAAATTTAAAATCATAGACTGGGAAGTATTTAATACAACCAATATAGAAGGTATCCAGGTTACTATAGCAGCTGAACCAAACAATCTAACAATTCTAAACGTATATGCTAAAGATGGCACAATTAAAGATGAAGAAATACTAGCCATAAGCACCAGACTAGGCCCCAAAACAATCATAGTAGGCGATTTTAATTCCCATCATTATGCTTGGGGTGGACAACATGCAGATAATGCAGGAAAATGCATACTTGACTTCATAGAAAACAATGAACTACTAATACTAAATGATGGATCTGCAACTAGAATTAATCCACAAGCTAATAGGGCAGACTCAGCAATAGACATAAGTATAGCAACTAACAACCTAGCGAATGTAAATTGGGAAGTGTTACAAGACACAAACTCAGATCATCTGCCCATTATAATAACCATGAATGAAAATATCACTCCAAACCCAGAACCAGAGAAACCTACCTTCAACTATAAAAAAGCAAACTGGGAAGCTTTCTAATCAGAGCTGGAGGTGATGGAATATAAAGACATGAAATCAGATGATACTGATTTGTGGGCAGAAACACTGACCAATGAAATTCTGAAAATAGCAATAAAATATATATACCAAATAAAAATATGCCACAGCACCTTAAACCAATAAATAACATTAATAAGAAAAGAGAAACTCAATGGAATAAAGAACCAGTTGCCTGGTGGAATAAAAGCTGTACAGAAATTCATAAGAGAAGAAAAAGGGCCTTACAAAAATATAGAAATAACAGAACAGAAGAAAACTATGATGAGTATAAACTTATTAGGAATGAATCTAACAGAATAATTTTTAAAGCTAAAGAAACTAACTGGAACGAGTTTTGTCAGTCACTTAAACCTAGCACTCAAATTAGAGAAGTATGGAAAAAGCTTAAGGCAATCAAAGGGAACAATAAGAAAACAATAATGCCAACAATCAAACTACCAAAGAGAGCAGAAACAGATAAAGAAAAAGCTAATGCCCTGGCCGAGTATTTCTATAAAGTCAGTGCAAAAAGTAGTCTTGGACAGGAAGAAAAAAAGAGAAGAGAAAGACTTAGGATACAGTTTTCAAAAGAACTACCAGACCAGATAGATGAAACAAACTATTTAGATGCTGATATAACAGAGGAAGAAGTAACTAATGCAATAAAAGATAAATCTAATACTGCCTCAGGGCAAGATATACTTAGCTATGAAATCCTTAAGAAAGTACCCAAAAGAACTATAAACATAATAACTTCCCTTTATAACAAAATCTGGAGCTTAGGAAAGATACCAAAAGCATGGAAAATAGCGATGATAGTACCCATCCTAAAACCCAATAAGGAAGCCCATGATGTAAGTTCATATAGGCCTATCTCCTTAACATCACAACTAGGTAAAATACTGGAAACTGTTGTGAATAAAAGAGTTAAATTCTACCTAGAAAAAAACCAGTTATATAGCCCAAACCAGTCAGGGTTTAGAGCAGACAGAAGTACAGTAGACCAGCTTGTAAGATTAGAACATGATGTAAAGCTAGGGTTTAAGAGGAAAGAGAAAACAGTGGCAGTCTTTCTAGATGTAACTAGAGCATATGATGAATGCTGGCGAGACGGAGCTCTTTACAAAATGAAAAAGATTGGCATTACTGGTAAAACCTATAGGTATCTAGAAAACATTTTACAGGACAGGTATTTTGCTGTACAGGTGAATAATGATAGGTCAGAAATATATGAACAACAGAATGGGATTCCTCAAGGATCAGTGATTTCTCCTTCAATTTTCACTATAGCTGTAAATGATTTAGCAGATGAATTTAATGACATAAAGAATGCAGTATCACAATTTGCAGATGACTGTGCCATTTGGCGATCTGGAAAAAACTTGGACCATGTTTACAAAAAAACTTCAAAATCAAATAGACAAAGTTTCAGAGTGGATGAAAAGTTGGGGCTTCCAAATTAATGTAAGCAAAACAGTAGGTATGATTTTCAGCAAAGGAAATTTAAAAAAAAATAAAATCAATATAACCATTAAGGGACAAAACATATGTACCTCCTCAACAACAAGATTTCTGGGCATAACTTTAGATAAACAACTAAATTATAATAAACATATAGACAAATTGGTAGAAAGCTGTAGGGGACCCCTAAATATACTAAGGATTGTAAAAGGTAATGGATGGGGGGCCAGCAATAAAATAATGCTTATGTTCTACAAGTCTTTCATCAGGGGGAAACTGGATTATGCCAGCATAGTCTATGACTCAGCTGCAGCTTCTAACAAAGCAAAACTGGACAGGATTCAAAATGCAGCCATGAGAACCATTACAGGTGCATTTATATCAACACCAGTAGAAGCTCTAGAAGTAGCTCTCGGCATACCTCCCCTTGGTCTAAGACGGAAAGAACTAAGATTAAATTATTGGAGTAAAGTAGCACAAGAAGTGACCCACCCAGCACATAAAGCATTTGTCAAAAACCAACCAAGTGTATGGGACGTCCCCTTAAATAAAGATAGATATCCAACAGGGTGGAGAATTATAGAAGATCTAACGCAGCTCAAAGAACTATAAAACACAATTAAATATAGTAATAAATATAGAAGCAAAATACCACCCTGGAAACTAAAAAACACCAATCATAGACTACTCACTTACTGAAAAGATCAAACAAAACATAGAAGATAAGGAAGCCAAAATGATAAGTAGAAGGTTCATAGATCAACTAACTAAACAAAGTCTGGCCGTCTACACTGATGGATCCAAGGGTGATAGTGGGCAACTAGGTGCTGGAGTTGTAATACCACAATGGGGAATAAAAAAGAGCTACGGTGTAACGGAAGGAGCATCGATTTTTACCGCAGAGATGGTAGCAATTCTTAAAAGTCTAGAAATAATCGAAGATAACCCACCAGAAGCTGTTACGATATTTACAGACTCACTATCATCACTACAAGCACTAGAACACCCAGGTAAATGTAGCCGGCCAGACATAAAGGAAGAAATTCTAGCAAATAATACATCACTAGGGAACAGAGGATGTAGTGTGAGGCTAGTGTGGGTTCCAGCACACATAGGTATTGATGGCAACGAGTTGGCAGACCAGACCGCCAAGAATGGAACAAGTAACAACACTATAAAAGCAGGACTGGGAAGGTCGGAAAACAATATAAAAAAGGAAACAACAATGGAAGAGCCCAGAAGGGCAACCAAGAGCCAAGTGAAGATAACTATAAACGAGGAATGGAAGACAACATGGAAGAAAAGTAGAAGAGGCAGACACGCGTTCAAACTGCTGAATGAACTAACGAGGACGTGCCAGGTCAGAGAAGAATTAAAGATACCTTCGAACAAAGAAATGTGGCGTCTCCGTCTCGGTGCAGCATACTTTATGATAGAAGAACCACACTGCCAAGAATGCCAGGAAGAGAATGACATAGACCACTACCTGATCCACTGTAAAAAGTATGATCAACAAAGACTTGAATTAAAAACTTACTATAGAAATCACAATATAGACTTAACAGGTGATAAGGTTTTAAGTATAGATGCCTCAAGAGATGCCCAATCAATACTTAAAAGATATATACATAAAACAAAGAAAAACATATAAGGTTAGTTAAAGTTAGTTGCTTATCCTTTACAGGACGTGGCAATCAACCCCAGCTTTTATTGGCTGTTTGTGATTTTTCTAGGCAATTTTTTCATTCAGTAGTTTGCCATTGCTTTCTGAACGGTACGGCGCTTATACCATTGATAAAAATCCACACAAAGCGATCTGCTACCAAACCGCCTGCAGCAGGTTTCGAACCTGGTATATCTGGATTATGAAACTGCGTTCATATCCATTAGGCCACAGACGCCGACATATAAGGTTAGTACTTCAGGAAAAACATCCAACTAAATAAAAATTAAACAGCAAGAACTAACAAAGCATTAACAAAAAAACTAACTACTCATAGGACAAGGAAAGACAACGAGGTATAGAAAAAAATAGGGCAACAACTCAAAAAGAACAAATGCCAATACAAATTAAAACCAAGTGTAAAGGACAATAGTTATTTATAAACAATACAAAAGAGGAAATAAAATGGACAAATACTAATATAAATAAAAATCAGCAACCGTAAAAGACAATAGTTATTTAAATTGAATACAAAACTAGAAAATAAAATGACACTAAATACCCCAATTATAACCAACTTTCAGGTTGAACAGGGTAGACCAAGATGGAATGAGAAGAGGCAAGAATGGACAAACGAACGAACGAACGAACGAACTTTATTTTCAAAGGGTTGAGAATTGGGCACGCAGGCCCGTCTGACATTCTGCCCTTCCTTTCTCTCATCTTTTATACTGATTTCATTTATTCTCACATACATTTTACCCATCAATTCAAGGAATTCAACGTTATAAACGTAAAATAATAGCATACTCACATTCACAGTATCTAATTATAAACATTGTGGTAAAGTGGGATGTTATAAATATTTATAGGGGACTTAGTGTACTGACTGAGATCAGCTGTGAAGGTATCTATATCTAATAAGAGTAGTGTATTATAGATAACCTTACTTACTGCCACATATGTATACCTCAGTCAGAATTATTCTGGAATAGTGTGATGACTACGTTATATGTCTAGGGTATGTGTATGATGAAGTGTAAGTCATAACAACAACAGACAGATAAACAATTTAATTTATTCCACCACACTTGACAACACTGTGACACTCACATACATATAACATTCTAAGAGGATATCTTAAAGGAGTCACTGATAACTTTTCAAATAACAATATGTATTCAGTGCTGTCATGAATGTATATGTGTCCTGATTCAAATACAAAGGGAACCAGGAATCACAATCAATTTTAATTACAAGTTATATGTACAGAATTTATTAATATGATTATTGTAGTGACATATATTATTAATGGTATCCTATGTGTGTCAGTTGTGTAGTATTAATATGAGGTAATACTGGTTTTGTTTTGTTCAAGCTCTGTTGGTATTTGTCATCATGACTTCAATAGTTTGTTTCTATTGGAACTAGTATTGGAGATGTTCTCAGTTCCTGGTATTAAAACAATTAAATTCCCCTCTTAATTTTAGTTTATAATGTCATTTTAAGATGGGGGTACATAATGTTGAGCTCCATGGCCACACTCTCTTATCTTGCGTGATGACTGCAGTAAAAGACTCCTCTGCTTGATTACTGTAATGAGTTCTGGAGCCACCCCACTGGATGCTATATGGACCAAGGAGTATGCTGTCCACCTCTGGCTTCAGCAAAGCTCTGACCAGGTGCTGCTCAATAACTTTAAGACCACGGTCCCTGAAACAAGAAGGTTGTACCTTCTACGTCAGAACTAATTTATACTCCATTTCTACACTGAGCACAATACATCACAAACATTGAGTTCAGAGCGTTAGGCCAACTGTCAGCTTCATCTGAAATACTTTATACCAGTATTTCCCTCCCTAATGGTTACTACGCCTCTGCAATTCCAGCATTATTTCTTTCTAGTTAATAATCTAGGTGTCAGTGTACTGTTTGGCCATTCCATGCAGTTTTACTTTCCTCCGAACACCTTCTGTTCAGGCTGGAGCACTATAGGCTTTACATCATGTTCGCTACTGAACCACACATATATACAGACATAATTTATCAATTTACATTCAATTTTCATTAAAAATATTGAATATTTCAAGCTTACCACAATTCATGGAAATAATAATAAACAGTTTCGTTGACTGGCAATGAATATAGCACAACTCCGATCTGCCGATGTCCCAGGCTTTATTTTATAAAAAATATACACTGGTGCTCAACGCACTGCTTCTTAGTAGGTTTATTACAAGATGTGGCAATGAACAGACGCTCTGAATTTAGTATATTCGCAGCTCTACCCAATCACACCACGTCTACACATCTTTTCAAAAAAGTACCCCTTTCTCACGTTTCCCCTGACAACACAAGATAGTATTTATAGTCCGACCAATCGTGTTTAGTCTTTCATTTGTTGCGCTCCAATCACATAGGAGTTAACATGGTAGGCTATTTCCGTAACGTAATGTTTTTTCAAACACGTTATAAAAAAATTTTATGAGCAGAAATGATTTCATGCTGTCAGGCACCCCCACTATTTTATTTTGGCCATAACTTGGTAATTCCTAGACTATTTGCGTAACGTTTTACATATTCTTTGTCAGCAAACCCTAAGGAACCCAAATATACGAATTTAAGGGAGCTAGGTGGCTGCGTTCAAAATGTGCATTTTCTACCACCTCCTGTTCACTTCAATCCCCATGTGGTGTCTGGGTACTGTCATGTTTTCAAACGTAAACCGGTATAATGTCATAATTCCCAATAAGCGTTTTTCAGGATTTTAAAACCTAACTCTGGGATGGGTAGTGAATTTTATCACTGTCGATTTGAAATAAAGTTAGTGCATGTGGCCTTACACGCGTGATGGCAGCAATTGTGTATCGCGCGACGCGTGTTTAGTGTTGCAGGTGTCCCTGCTTTCTGCCTCTCCCTTCTCTCTATCCTTTAGTCCATCTGTCTTTTAGTTACACCGTGTATAAAATGGAATGAATGAAATATTAAATTTAGGTCATTGATCAGCTTGCGTATCTCAAGGTTTTTCCAAGAAATACAGTACACGTTTCATTGAAGAAAGCGGGTAATAATACAGTAGGCTTTTACTATCAACGTGAAAGCGTTACAATTTGCAGACGAAGTAGAAAACAAGGGGGATTTCGAGTACAGTCATTGTGACAGCATGTTCTTTACCATTCTTCTTTCCTTTTATTAAATTTATTTGTTAGGCTTTGCATTTACGTTTTAATTTATATATGGGGATTAGAATAATTCACGACATCTCCCCTCTTAAAACAGACATTATATGTCAGTCCTTTATTCTATATACACATAGAGAAATTTATTATTATTTCTGGGGTTTACGGTGATTCTCATCACACGGATGGCGGCTTAAAAAATCCGCTCCCAAATTTGTTTTTCCAGATATATACTCAATGCTAAAATTATAGGGAGCCAAAAGCAAGGACCATCGGAGTAACCTAGAGTTCTCATGCCTAGCCTGGGCTAGAAACGATAAAGGTTTGTGATCCGTTTGCAACTTAAATGCCTTCCCATACAGATAAATATTGAATTTCTTTATTGCCCATATTACTGCAAGACATTCTTTTTCGCTAGTTGAGTAGTTGATTTCAGCTTTATTCAATTTTCTGCTAGCATATGCCACTGGGCTTAATTCCCCATCCAATGCATCTGATTTCTGTAGTAGAGTTGCACCTAACCCAATATTACTGGCATCCGTCCTTACTATGAATTCTTGACTTAAGTCAGGTAATTTCAAAATAGGTTTACTTGTGAGCTTTTCCTTCAATTCTTGGTAAGCCATTTCACATTGTGGTGTCCATGTAATGCGATCTGGATGTCCTTTACGTGTCAAATCAGTTAACGGTGCACATATGGAATTAAAGTTTTTGATATACTTCTGGTAGAAACCACATAATGAGACAAAGGATCTCACGTCCTTCTTGGTTTGTGGTCTCGGGGCTTTCTTTAGTTTCTCTAAATTCTTTGGGTCAGGGGTCATGTTTCCCTGATAAACTGTGTGTCCCAAAAATTCCAATTCTTTACATCCAACGCAACATTTGGTTGGTCGGGCTGTTAAATTTGCTTCCCTAAGTCGATCAAACAGCATCTTCAGAGAGTCAATGTGTTCCTCAAATGTTTCTGTTGCTATAAGGATATCATCCATGAAATTTGTTATACATGGATTATTCAGAGGGTCCAATAATTTTCTCATCATTCTAGAGAAGACACTAGGCGCATTCTTCAATCCAAATGGCAATCTATTAAACTCATAGTGTCCTTCTGAGGTACTAAAAGCTAGGTATGGTCTAACCTCAGGCTTTACTGGAATCTGATAGTATCCTTTACTCAGATCCACTTTTGAGAAATATTTAGCTTTATTTAGTCTGGCAAACAGCTGATTTGTATCCGGCAATGGATCCACCTGTCCTTCTGTAATAGCATTCAGTCTCCTGTAATCTATACAGAGTCTATGTTCTCCAGAGGGCTTCCTTAAGAGTACAACACCGGAACTATATGAGGATTCACTGTGCGAAATAATTCCTTCCTTCAACAGATAGTCTATCTCTTCCTTCAAAGCTTTCTCCTTAGCAAACGGAATCGAATATGGTTTCATACAGACAGGTGTGGGGTCTATCAGTTTCATATCATATTCCAATAGGTTTGTATGCCCTGGTCGGTCTGTTAACACCTCTGCATGATTATTTAGAACCTGTTGCACTCTCTCTTTCTGAGTTTTTGTTAAATGTGTACTGATTTTCACCTGTGCTGCTGTCTCACAGGGGTGTAATGGATATTCAAATGATGAAAGTGGTTCCTTTTTCATCTCCATGGCGATGGACAAGGTCAACAAGTGTGTCTCTTCCTGATGTTCTCTTTCCAAATATTTCTTCAGGAGATTCACATGATAGATTTTTTCTTTCCCCTTCTTATCTATCTTATAATTTGTTCTAGACACCTTCTCTAAAACTGTATATGGACCTTGCCATCCAATCTGTAACTTATTCTGACTCCCGGGGAGAAGAAGCAGTACCTTCTCTCCCACAGCCAAATCTCTGTCTTTCGCCTTCCTGTTATAATAGGCAGCATGTTTCTTCCTGGCTTGTTTCAAATTTTCATTGGCAAGTTTCCAGCCAGTTTTTAAACGAGTGGTCAGCTCATTCACATATTGGTATGAAGATGTAATGTTTTCCTCTGCCTTTTCATCAGTCCACGTTCTTAACAAAGCTACATATGGACCTTTAATTTTGTGGACCTATTTGTCCATGCACCGGTATGGTCTCTTCCACTCGAAGCTCTATAGTGATGATTTTTCTTCCCAGAATTATCATGCATAAAACGACCGCTACCAATTTTTCTTTTGGGGCTTTCTCCCCACTTAAAATTCTTGATGAGAGATTTCCTCTCTACATCCTCTTCCTCCAGTTTGTTTAAGTCCGATTGAGGGATTTTCGGCTTATCCTGGGGTAAGACATCTTTTTGCACTCTCCGCATAGTGGCCATTGTAAAACAGTTAAGTGAAGCTTGTCCGTGAAAAGGGGCTTCCCATTCCCTTTGGTCCACTTTATCAAATCTATTTTTCTTTTTATTATCAGGCCTAATTTTGCCCCGTGGCGTGTCCAGGTCCTGATCAATGTTCCCACTTGTGGGTGTTCCCTCATGTGCTATGCTACACCTTTCTACAAAATTCTCAATGTCCCATCTTGCTTTGGGCCAATAATAATTGTGAGCCACCTTTTGAATGATGGTACCTATCTTCTCATGGTCCCCATCTGGTTTCACATGTAGGCTCCTTATTAAGTCTGCCCTATATCTTTTAGGAAGTACCAGCTGTCCCTGACCTTTGGATCTAGCTCCAGTCTTCCTATACATCAACTTGTTTTTCATGTAAAAATCTCCCTTGCCTGGAGTTGTATGACAAGTTGACAATTTCCTGAAACAAGGCTTGAGTGTTTTATCCCCAGCCTGTGCCTTCCTCATCTCTTCTGGAGTGGTATCTAACATAATATCCTCCTCCTGTCTTGAGGTCGACCTGACCTGAAGGGTGGCCATATACACAGGTTTCCTTCTGCAACGGTCAGTGTCATGATTGTCCATCTGACAATTTTTACACCACCTTTTTCCTTGGTTGAAAGATTTTCTTTCATCATATTTCCTTTCATCGAATTGTGGGGTTTTATTTTTATTTTCATACCGTGGCCTATCAAACTGGTGCTTACCTTTGTTTTGATCCCTAGGATCAAATTTATTAAAGTTCTGTGGTGCCCTAAAGTTATCCACTTGTTTCTTTTTATTACCTGTTACCTCTGCTTGAGCTGCTTGATACCTTTCAGCAACATTTAGCAACTCACCCAGCCTCTCTGCACCTTGTTCCATGAGAAACTTTCTCAGGTCTGGAGCCATGGACTCTCTTAATTGCTCTATAAGGACCATTTCCTTAAGATCTTGGGTTTTCCCCAGAGAAGTCCATTTCTCCAAGTATGTCTCTATTCGTGCAGAGAACTGGTGATAGGTTTCACCTGACAGTAGTTTAGCATTCCTAAATTTTTTCCTATAAAATTCTGCATTCTTTTCATATCTTAACAAAAGAGCCTGCTTTAGCATGTCATAATTTTCCTGATCACTTCTGCTCATTTTTGCAAAAACTTCATAAGCTGCCCCACGAAGTCCCTGAGATAACTTTAAGCTCCACCTTTCTCTCTCTAACCCATATGTGGTAGCTAATAGTTCATACCTATTTAGATAGCTCTCTATATCATCGTCTTTCTCAACAAAATGATCTAAATGAAAATTCATAGCTGAGGTTGAGGCTCCCTGGCTAGCAGTAGCATCAGAGGCAAAGGGACTGGCACCATTTTCAGGAGCATGGCCTTGAAACTCAAACTCCCTTAGTCGTAACTCATGTTCCCTTTGTAATCTCTTCTCCTCCTTTTCTGCTTCCCTCTCTGCAGCTAATCTTCTTTCTTCGGCTTCCCTTTCTGCAGCTAATCTCTTGTCTTCTCTTTCTGCAGTCAATCTTCTTTCTTCTGCTTCCAATTTCTTAGCCTCAGCCTCAATCTGCAACCTCTTAGCCTCAGCCTCAATCTGCAACCTCTTAGCCTCAGCCTCAATCTGCAACCTCTTAGTCTCAGCCTCTATTCTCTTATCTTCGGCCAATCTTTCAGATTCTAATTTTCTTTCGGCCTCTTTTTCTAATCTTCTTTCTTCCCGTTCAATATATTTGTCACATTCAGCAGTGACATAAGAAATCATAATTTGCCCGTCCATTCCTAACTCTTTCGCAGTCTGTACAGCAGCAGATCGAAATTTTGCCAGGTCGGCCATTGTCTAACAGATAAATGTCTAAAATAATCAAACTAAACAATTTATCTATGACTAATTAACTTAGGACAACACAGGCACTGTGAGCTCAACCTTATTTATTTTCACCCAAGGATACCTTTTAATTCTTATTATTCCCTGAAGTGAGTTACCCCCAATATTTGTAATAGGGAAAGATTCAAAATCCCGAGGGCGAGACCCCAATATATGTGGTAAAGTGGGATGTTATAAATATTTATAGGGGACTTAGTGTACTGACTGAGATCAGCTGTGAAGGTATCTATATCTAATAAGAGTAGTGTATTATAGATAACCTTACTTACTGCCACATATGTATACCTCAGTCAGAATTATTCTGGAATAGTGTGATGACTACGTTATATGTCTAGGGTATGTGTATGATGAAGTGTAAGTCATAACAACAACAGACAGATAAACAATTTAATTTATTCCACCACACTTGACAACACTGTGACACTCACATACATATAACACTCTAAGAGGATATCTTAAAGGAGTCACTGATAACTTTTCAAATAACAATATGTATTCAGTGCTGTCATGAATGTATATGTGTCCTGATTCAAATACAAAGGGAACCAGGAATCACAATCAATTTTAATTACAAGTTATATGTACAGAATTTATTAATATGATTCTTGTAGTGACATATATTATTAATGGTATCCTATGTGTGTCAGTTGTGTAGTGGTAATATGAGGTAATACTGGTTTTGTTTTGTTCAAGCTCTGTTGGTATTTGTCATCATGACTTCAATAGTTTGTTTCTATTGGAACTAGTATTGGAGATGTTCTCAGTTCCTGGTATTAAAACAATTAAATTCCCCTCTTAATTTTAGTTTATAATGTCATTTTAAGATGGGGGTACATAATGTTGAGCTCCATGGCCACACTCTCTTATCTTGCGTGATGACTGCAGTAAAAGACTCCTCTGCTCGATTACTGTAATGAGTTCTGGAGCCACCCCACTGGTTGCTATATGGACCAAGGAGTATGCTGTCCACCTCTGGCTTCAGCAAAGCTCTGACCAGGTGCTGCTCAATAACTTTAAGACCACGGTCCCTGAAACAAGAAGGTTGTACCTTCTACGTCAGAACTAATTTATACTCCATTTCTACACTGAGCACAATACATCACAAACATTGAGTTCAGAGCGTTAGGCCAACTGTCAGCTTCATCTGAAATACTTTATACCAGTATTTCCCTCCCTAATGGTTACTACGCCTCTGCAATTCCAGCATTATTTCTTTCTAGTTAATAATCTAGGTGTCAGTGTACTGTTTGGCCATTCCATGCAGTTTTACTTTCCTCCGACACCTTCTGTTCAGGCTGGAGCACTATAGGCTTTACATCATGTTCGCTACTGAACCACACATATATACAGACATAATTTATCAATTTACATTCAATTTTCATTAAAAGATATTGAATATTTCAAGCTTACCACAATTCATGGAAAAAATAATAAACAGTTTCGTTGACTGGCAATGAATATAGCACAACTCCGATCTGCCGATGTCCCAGGCTTTATTTTATAAAAAAAAATACACTGGTGCTCAACGCACTGCTTCTTAGTAGGTTTATTACAAGATGTGGCAATGAACAGACGCTCTGAATTGAGTATATTCGCAGCTCTACCCAATCACACCATGTCTACACATCTTTTCAAAAAAGTACCCCTTTCTCACGTTTCCCCTGACAACACAAGATAGTATTTATAGTCCGACCAATCGTGTTTAGTCTTTCATTTGTTGCGCTCCAATCAAATAGGAGTTAACATGGTAGGCTATTTCCGTAACGTAATGTTTTTTCAAACACGTTATAAAAAAATTTTATGAGCAGAAATGATTTCATGCTGTCAGGCACCCCCACTATTTTATTTTGGCCATAACTTGGTAATTCCTAGACTATTTGCGTAACGTTTTACATATTCTTTGTCAGCAAACCCTAAGGAACCCAAATATACGAATTTAAGGGAGCTAGGTGGCTGCGTTCAAAATGTGCATTTTCTACCACCTCCTGTTCACTTCAATCCCCATGTGGTGTCTGGGTACTGTCATGTTTTCAAACGTAACCGGTATAATGTCATAATTCCCAATAAGCGTTTTTCAGGATTTTAAAACCTAACTCTGGTATGGGTAGTGAATTTTATCACTGTCGATTTGAAATAAAGTTAGTGCATGTGGCCTTACACGCGTGATGGCAGCAATTGTGTATCGCGCGACGCGTGTTTAGTGTTGCAGGTGTCCCTGCTTTCTGCCTCTCCCTTCTCTCTATCCTTTAGTCCATCTGTCTTTTAGTTACGCCGTGTATAAAATGGAATGAATGAAATATTAAATTTAGGTCATTGATCAGCTTGCGTATCTCAAGGTTTTTCCAAGAAATACAGTACACGTTTCATTGAAGAAAGCGTGCAGCGACACAGTAGGCTTTTACTATCAACGTGAAAGCGTTACAATTTTCAATAAAGTATGTTGAAAAATACAAACTAAGTATCACCATGAAACAAAATATGTTGAAAAACACTATCATCATCATTAAACCTACATTCATATTATACCATTTGTTCGGAAAAATAATCACATTAGGGGGGCAGATAATCAGAACTCATAAAGTAATCGAAAAGTTTACGATTGTATGAATAGGGACTGAGGTTGTTATCTTTCAGATAATGTGGAAGATAGTTCCAGAGATGAGCAGCAGAGTAAGCTAAGCTTTTCTTGAATAAGTCAAGCCTAGGCTTGGGCACTTGTATTTTGTTAAGGCGTTGACTGCGTCTTTCACTGTATTTGAACATTGGCCACAGATATGTTGGAGCATTCTGTGACAGCATTTTGTGAACAAATTTAGCTTTGTTGAACAGAAAGCGCTTTCTTAGAGGCAGTATTTTGAGATCTTTATATAGATCTACACACTGTGCTTGGCAGTTGTCAGAAACTAGACGCACTGCACGCTTTTGTAGTGAATGGAGTCTTTTTGTGTTGGACATAGAACAACCATCCCAGATTGTGGAGCAATAGTCCAGGTTTGTTTGTATGTGAGATATATAGAACAATTTACGTGCATCTTCATCTAGGAAATGTTTTATTTTAGCTAACTGGTAAACTTTCTGTGCCGTTTGCTTGGTCAGTGCATGAACATGTGAGTTCCAATTTAGATGCTGGTCAACGACTATTCCTAGAGTTTTATGTTCATTAACGTTTTCAATTGGTAGGTACCAATATAGATCTGAAGTGTTGTTTTCTCTGAATTTTGTAATTTTTGTCTAGTTGATATTAACATGCACTTTGTTTTAATTATATTAATTAGCATGCGATTTCCGATGCTCCACCTAATCAGATTGTCTGTATCTTTTTGTAACGATAGTTCGAGTGTGTTGCAACTTGTATCACTCGTGTAGACAGTACAGTCATCAGCAAATAGGTCGCAGGATGCGTGCTCGACGTGTAGTGGAAGGTCATTAATGTATATGGCAAAAAGTAGAGGCCCAAGAATAGAGCCCTGAGGAACGCCGGTATTTATTACGGTTGGGTTTGAGCAAGAGTTATTGTAAGAAACTACATGTTTTCTGTCTGACAGGAATGATTTAATTATCGTCACTAGTTGAAGGTTTACTTTTGATGTTTCTAGTTTTCTAATTAAAATAGCGTGATCTATCATATCAAATGCTTTTTTTAAAGTCTACAAAAACTGCCCCACATATGTTATCGTTATTAATATTTAAGTGCCAGTTGTCAATCATCTTAGTTAGAGCTGTGTGACATGAATGTTTAGGTCTAAACCCCGACTGACTATCAATTAGCAAGCCGTTGTTAACTAAGTGTTGTAGTGTTATTTTATGTATGTGTTTTTCTAATGGTTTGGATAGCGATGATATTAAGGAGATTGGCCTATAGTTACCAAGGTTATTATTGTCGGAAGTGCCAGGTTTTAAGAGAGGATACACCTTAGCGACTTTAAAGTGCCACGGAAAGTAACTCCGTGCGATACAGATGATAAGAGCCCGCTCTCCACCCATCAACGCATCAAAACAACAACAACAACAACAATTAACAGTTCTTTGCTGGATCAAGGCAGATGAATCTCACAAGCATGTGCAGTAAATGATGTGATGATTTTTTTCTGTCTGGCAGTGAATTCTCTACAGCTAGGATCATTCAGTTTTCGCGATGAATGTCTTCTTATTTATAATAAACTATTGTTTGAAATCTGAAGAAAAAAAATGTAAAAAAATTCCATTTAAATCGGTATCAAACTGTCCGCTATATTTAAACCGTGGCCCTTACGGATTCCTTTCTCCCCGGACAGCCCTTTGTACCTCCGACCCACCCCTCTGCTCTGGTAGCCAAAATTACTTCCAATGTTTTTGGTTAATTTTTGACTTGCGCTTTGGTTTTTACACAAGTATGGTTTGAAGTAACTGAATTTGTGTATGCACGTGAGCCTTGTATGGCAGGCTTTTTGTTCATATTCTTTGTTATAACATGCACGTGTCGAGTTTTGGAATGGAAGCTAGAAACCACTCCCTTTAACTTGGAGCTCTTTCGTCGCCAGTGTGTCAGCCGCCTTAAGGCTGCTCAAGAGAATACGCCCCACTGAAAGGAAAATACGTAATGATTTGTCTTTTGTCATCTGATGCTCTAATTAACTTTATACTAATATAACCGACAGCTCCATGTATATGGTAACTGGTTCACAGGAACGGGCTACGAAGACAAGTAGCAAACACTAAAAAAAAACTTGTTGTTTTCCATGCGTAGAACACTCTCTGAGAAAATGGACAAAAAATGTTGTGAAATTGATGAGACAAACTTGATTCGCTGTGGGACGCGTCAGAGACGTTTGATGGCCATTTTATGTACGCGAGCCGAATAAAAATAAAGCCCCGTTCAGGAATCGATACTACTCGACAGCTGGATAGTGGGACTCCCAGGGAGAGATTCGTTCCGATTCCGAGTTTGGAGATAACAATGAACCGGAATAATCACTTTTCTTTAAACTAATTACACAGGTTTAGAATTTCAGTGGCGCTAGAATTGCCAGGTTGCCATATTGGCGTCTTGAATTCAGACACAAGGAAACTGATGAATTGTGATAACAATGGAGTTTTTTTCAGTGTTTTATTAATTAATTATTTTTGTTTATTTAGGTTAATATGCAAAATAAGTAAATAAATAAAAATTGGTGGGTGTCTTCGAGGTGTGGCTGGGTTGAAATACTGAAGTGGGAATAAGGGTCATAGGTTAAATTGTAGTACAGAAAAAATAAATAGACACAGGGTGGAAGGCATAAGTTGACAAATTAAAACTATAGCAGAAGCATAAATACTGAACTAAGAAAACAAATTTAAATTTTTATTACAAATACAATTTGTAAACTTAAATATAAGTTTAGATTACAAATACGTAATTAACCTTGTATAAATGTAAATCATATTACAAATACAGTGAGTAAACATATACATATGTCAACTAATATAGCAAAAACAGTGTGTAAACATACTGATATATAACCGTATATTACAAATATAGTGAGTAAACATATAGAAATGTAAATTTATATTACAAATACAGTGAGTACACATATAGATATGTCAACTAAAATAGCAAATAGTGTGTAAACATACTGATATGAAACCGTATATTACAAATATAGTGAGTAAACATATAGAAATGTAAATTTATATTACAAATACAGTGAGTACACAGATATGTCAACTAAAATAGCAAATAGAGTGTGTAAACATACTGATATATAACCGTATATTACAAATATAGTGAGTAAACATATAGAAATGTAAATTTATATTACACATACAGTGAGTAAACAAATAGATATGCAAACTTATGTGGCAAATGGATGGTTGATAGTTCCCAGAAAGTAGAGAAAAGAGCTCGTGAACTTGACGTATGAATGGCATAGGACAGATCAGGTAGTTAACAGAACAGATCGATATGGTACAGGACAGATCAGGTAGTTAACAGAACAGATCGAGATGGTACAGGACAAATCAGGTAGTTAACAGGACAGATCGAGATGGTACAGGACAGATCAGGTAGTTAACAGGACAGATCGAGATGGTACAGGACAAATCAGGTAGTTAACAGGACAGATCGACAGGGTACAGGACAAATCAGGTAGTTAACAGGACAGATCGAGATGGTACAGGACAAATCAGGTAGTTAACAGGACAGATCGAGATGGTACATGACAGATCAGGTAGTTAACAGGACAGATCGAGATGGTACCGGAAAAATCAGGTAGTTAACAGAACAGATGGAGATGGTACAGGACAGATCAGGTAGTTAACAGGACAGATCGAGATGGTAGCTGTAGAGGAAAGCTGTGAAGTAAGTCACCTTCTTGCTAAACATATCCTGTGCTCCAAGGGTGTCTCTATTCAAAAGTGATGTGAATACAGCTCGTTAATTATTCCCTACGGATTTAAATATTAAATATTATTTTGAAATCTACACAAACAATAAATTTAGAATTTATAACTGGAATTGAAATAAAATCAATAATTCAAATTTATAAAAATGGACCAATACACTTCAATACTTAAATATATGTATAGTTAAAATTTGCAGATGGATGTACTTGTGTACTTGTACACATAATTCACGAGCTGGAAAATGTATATACAAGGTATTGTCAGTGTGTCATTTTCATCATGTAAAAACAAAGTGGCCCTTGGTGACTTTTGGGTTAGCTTCTCCCGTAGTATAAGCACTTATCATGACTTCCCGTTGAGAGCATGAAGCTGTCCTACCATTTCATTATGCTCGTAGACTTTTATTTCACTTGATTATAAAGACTCAAATCTTCTGACAGGCATGCAGAGGTGTTCTTCGTATCATACGCTGCAAGCGTGTCTCTCAATTCTCAAATTGCTGTGCTCTCGTTCACTGATATTGGAATCTGCAACAAGGAAGACGTCACATAAAAAAAAGCTTATGGTATGTGTATGGTAACACTGGGACATCCATCCAGTTACTGACTGGCAAATATAGATCAGAATGCTTATTTTTGACAACATTGTCATAAGGCTATAGTTCTGTCAGTCAAGGGAGTACGTTCCACCGTTATACATTAACATTATAATATTAAAAGGCAATCACTAAAATACATTAAAGATTAGGGCTATTGTCATCATTAAAAAAATTTTATGCGTACCCTTACAATTATTTCCTTTAGGTCTATAAATCTGACAAAGTCGTTTCTTTTACCAATATGTGCCTAAAGAACTCTTGTGCTAACAGCGTTAAAAACCAAGCCACGAAAAGGACAAGCTTTTATTGCTAGCATTGTGAAGTCCTGAAATGGACTAGCTAGCTGAGTCAATGCTGTTAAGGATTGTTTTAGGTTTTATTCAGTGGAAGACCAACTTCAATTGGTGGGCACCAAAACAAGACACAAGCATATACATCTATATTAGTCATAACATTAATTTTAAATGTACATCAATTTACATGACACTAAGATATTTTATTAACTTAATGATCTATGCGCTCATAGACATACCCTCAGACACAATAGTACTTCGAGGACTTTGGTTTGTAGCTTACAACTGTGGCTTATAGTTTATTCTAAGGCAAGTCAGCAGCAAGTCACCCTGGCGTCTTCTCAGCTGTTGTTGTTATTATTTTTAACTAGGGCTGCTGAGCTTTTCGCTATTTTGTAGCTAATACGAATTTGAAGAGTCCTTGGTTTTATATACACTGTAGATCTAGGCTTTTCCTGTGGCTTTTCTACCATTCCGAAATGTGTCGAGTTGTAGTCATGAGCTCCAGTTTCTCCAGCTCGACTTGCATTTAAAGGATAATCCCACCTGGTCTCAAGCTAGGAGGAAGAAGTGTGTGGCATAATGTGCATTCCTCGACATCCAAGGGGGCTCTCCAAATATATAACGCTAAAATACTGTGCTCTGGTTCTGGACTCTCCCGAGGAGTCGTCATGTTCTGCACAGAGCCACTTGTCAGCTCCCCCTGCCTATTATGGGGTTTAAAGTGAGTTCCTCCTTCATGCAGCCAACCAAATAAAAGCCAGAGTTACGTATAGGGCTGAAGTGACTCCTCCAAGTTTAGTGTGCAATGCTGGGTTCTCAACATGTTTCACCTCAGGGGGAATCCCTGGAAGTGTGTAGATGAATTCAAGAGTCAATGAGGGTGTAATTGGCCTCACAGACAGAGGTTCACATCCAAATCTACATACTATAGCATTGTGCATAACTAGTGGTCATATAAGGATTGCTCCAGAGATGCCTCCATGCATTCTTCCACGCATAGTTGACCGTGTATAATTAGGTAACCAATTGTTTTGGCGAAGATGACTTTCTTCCAATCGTAATAAAATGAATTCCGCCGTGATTCCTTTTTTTATGGTTGAAAATTCAGTGAGAAGTGAAATTCAATAGTGAAAAATTACAGATAAAATTATTATTTACCGTCAAATCACATAGATAATTATTTTCCACGGCTAACATTAAGTGAGAATGATATTTACAATCAAATTCTCGAAGAAAATGATCATTTACGGTGCAATTTCAGAGCGTTTTACGTGTCTCGCAACACTTATATTACAAATACATCGAGTAAACAAATAGAAATGTAAATTGATATTACAAATACAGGAAGTAAGAATTAAAGCATGTAGAAGTGTCAGTTAACAAAGAGAGTAATGCGCACTACATTTTAAAAAAAAACTTAAGGAGAACTGTAGTAAGAATATAAAATATGGTTAGGCGAACGAGAATAAATTGCGGGAGAATTAGTAGAAATAAAGGCAAGGGAGCTACATACGTAACGACAGCAAATTCTTCATCAGTGATAAACGCACGAAAGCTGTAGAGCTCTGTTTCCCAAAGTGTGATACCTGTTCCCTTGTGGGTACGCGAAATGAATTCACGAGGTGCGCGCATATGCATTTATTTACCTTTTCACACTATTTTTAATATCCATCATATACAGCTACTGTCCTGACAGAATGTTTGTTGATGTTTATTATTACTTAAGCTACTTCAATTATTTTATCTCTATATTTAATACCTTTTGTATAACACACACACACACACACACACACACACACACACACACACATTTATATATATGCATTCCTCTCTCTTTGCCTTCTTGTCTGTACGTCTAAAAAATAGATAGAAGGCACTCAGATAATAAAAAAGCAGATACACAACACATCTAGACAGCAATAGAGAAGAAGAAGGCATACGACACATGAAGAAAGCGCGCAACTCACTCAGACAACAAGAGAGGGCGAGATAAACAAATAAAGACCAATAGAGACAACTCTCAAAAGTCCTTATAACTGCAGATAAAACGTAACGTCCATTTTTCGATATCAAGAGAATCTGTTGTCTTTATCTTCTATTTCTACTTTCTTGCTTTCTCCTGTAAAAGAGTGCAAATCTTGTGTTTGATTTCATGAATTATCTCAAATCTTGTGTTTGATTTCATGAATTATCTCAAATCTTGTGTAATAATCAAGAGGGGCTGCTATAAAACAATAATCATCATCAGCACCATCATCATCATCATCATCATCATTTGTATTGTGTCACTTTTACAATAAAATGATACAATCAAAACACTGGACGTTTCGGGTTTTACCCTTCATCAGCAACGTATGTGCAGTTGCTTATTTAATGTTATTTTCTTCCTCGTGTTACCTGTTTCTTCTTGTTTTTCATTTTATCTTTCTGTGTTGCTTATCTTATCTTCTATTGTTATTTCAGGTTGTAATTGGCAGTACCTGTTATCGTTACCTTATGACCTGTCTATTTTTCTTATTTTTGACTCCTGTTTGTTGCTGACGAGGGTAAACTTCGAAACGTCATTTTTGACTCCTGTTTGTTGCCGACGAGGGTAAACTTCGAAACGTCATTTTTGACTCCTGTTTGTTGCTGACGAGGGTAAACTTCGAAACGTCCTGTGTTTTGATTGTGTCATACTATTATAAAACTCACTAAGCGCCAATTGTTATTCGTTTTTCCGCACTTAGTGTCTTTGATTTCCTTATTATGTCCTATTAAAGGAATATCGTTATAGCGTTTTCTACCATTCCGAAATGTGTCCTGTAGTCATGAGCTTCAGTTTCTCCAGCTTGACTTGCATTTAAAGGATAATCCCACCTGGTCTCAAGCTAGGAGGAAGAAGTGTGTGGCATAATGTGCATTCCTCGACATCCAAGGGGGCTCTCCAAATATGTAAAGCTAAAATACTGTGCTCTGGTTCTGGACTCTCTCGAGGAGTCGTCATGTCCTACACAGAGCCACTTGTCAGCTCCCCCTGCCTATTATGGGGTTCAAAGTGAGTTCCTCCTGCAAGCAGCCAACCAAATAAAAGCCAGAGTTACGTTTTTCATTTGGTTCGTGCTGCCTGTCCACACGTACATAGGGGTGATGAGACCAATCTCACTCTGTATAAGTGACTGTTCATTCTGTTTTGTCCTGTTCTAATACGGAACAGGATCACCTGTTTTGCTCGATCAAGATAGTGATAGTTGTCTCATCAAGTGAATGTTTTGTGAAGGCTGTCTGCAAGGATGCCAGTTACAGTGGTGGCTCTACGCTACATAGGGAGCGAAAAAGGAAAATTTGTGATTTCATCAGCAACTCAAATTGGTCTAGACCTGCGGTTTCACCAGCAACTCATGCTGATATAGAGTTGTGATTTCACCAGCAACTCAAATTGGTCTAGATCTGCGGTGTCACCAGCAACTCATGCTGATATAGAGTTGTGATTTCACCAGCAGCTCAAATTGGTCTAGACCTGCGATTTCACCAGCAACTCAAATTGGTCTAGACCTGCGATTTCACCAGCAACTCATGCTGATATAGAGTTGTGATTTCACCAGCAACTCAGACTGGTCAAGACCTGCGATTTTACCAGCAACTCAAATTGGTCTAGACCTGCGATTTCACCAGCAACTCATGCTGATATACAAGCGTTGTGATTTCACCAGCAACTCAGACTTGTCTAGATTTGTGATTTCACCATCAACGCAGACTGGTATAGATTTGTACTGTCACCGGCAACTCAAACTAGTCTTTATTTGTGATTTCACCAGCAACTCAAACTAGTCTTTATTTGCGATTTCACCAACAACTCAAGATGGTTTAGATTTATGATTTCACCAGTAACTCAAACTGATCTTGTTTTTTTTTTATTTCATCAGCAACTCAAACTGGTCGTGTTTTGTGATTTCACCAGCAACTCAAACTGGTCTTGAATTATCATGTCAAAAAATTATTGATAACTGTCACCAGTAAATCTGACATCGGTAACTTATCGTGGTATGTCAAGGGCTACTTAAGAATATCTGAAGCACGCTCTAACAGCATATAGAATGTACTCTAGAAATCCAGTGTATGCAGGACACTCGTCTGTCAGATACATTTTTTGTTGTTGAGAAGGTTGGAAATATTCCTTAATCCTGAGGAGGCCTTAGGAAGGAATTAAGGCGGGGAGATCTTTGAGGGAGGGTTATTAACGAAGCTTCTTTGGAGACCTGTTTGCTCTTGGATGAAAGCCCAGAAATGGTTCCTAGTAAGTTTATTTGTTTTTACACAGATTTATGCCGATGACATACAAATGTCATTTTCACATAGATCTCTGTTTATGTCTAACAAATATCATTTTTATATAGATCTCATGTCTTACATGATGTTATGACATGGGTTTTTGTCTAAATTTAACATTTTTACATAGATTTCATTTCTTACAAATGTTGTTTTGACGTCGGTTTTTGTCTAAATTTAACATTTTTACATAGATCTTATATCTTACAAATGTTGTTTTGACATAGGTTTTTGTCTAAATTTAACATTTTAAAACAGATCTTATATCTTACAAATGTTGTTTTGACATAGATTTTTGTCTAAATTTAACATTTTAAAACAGATCTTATATCTTACAAATGTTGTTTTGACATAGGTTTTTGTCTAAATTTAACATTTTTACATAGATCTTATATCTTACAAATGTCGTTTTGACATAGGTTTTTGCCTAAATTTAACATTTTTACATAGATCTTATATCTTACAAATGTTGTTTTGACATAGGTTTTTGTCTAAATTTAACATTTTTACATAGATTTTACATCTTACAAATGTTGTTTTGACATAGGTTTTTGTCTAAATTTAACATTTTAAAACAGATCTTATATCTTACAAATGTTGTTTTGACATAGGTTTTTGTTTAAATTTAGCATTTTTACATAGATCTTATATCTTACAAATGTTCTTTTGACATAGGTTTTTGTCTAAATTTAACATTTTTACATAGATCTTATATCTTACAAATGTTGTTTTGACATAGGTTTTTGTCTACATTTAACACATACTGGGTTTTACAACACGTGTATGTGTTGGTGTGCCCCTTGTGCCCATAGCCGACCCTGGTTACATTTTATTCAGTGTAGGTTTTAATTATGCTTTTTGCCCTTGTCAGTATATATTGTTCCGTTATTATAATTGGATACTGTAAATGTGAGTACAATGTTATTGTACTGTTACAACAATATTTTTTTACATTTTTAATTTACATTAATTTTTTTTTTTTTTTTTTTTGGTACGCCCGCTAATACTCGAGGCGAAATCTCAGGTTATTATTAATGTCTAACCTGACATTGATTTTACGTGAGTATCCCTTTTTTCTTGTACAGAGACAGGTGTCCCTCGCCATTCAGGCAAATACTCGCCGATTTCGGAGGTACCCATTAGAGCTGGGTAGGCTCAGGAGCCGCCAATCCCTGGTCGACGACACTCCTTCAAATGTACTCGCCAGGTCTCGAGTTAATCCAGTCCAAATTCCGGTCGACGAAAAATCCTCAAATGCCGTCGCCCGGGTTTGATCCTGAATCACCCGGTCGCCAGAGCGGTGTTGTAACCACTACGCTAGCGCTGCTCCTACACATTAATATTTAAAATAAATGTAAGTCTAAATGGATATAGTATAAAATATACGTGAAAGGAAGGCAGCCTGTTAGACCAAGTCTAAACGTTTTGAAAATAATGTTCGTTCGTACGTTCTCCTATCACTGGCATTCAACAACAAGTAATGCCTGATAATACTATCCACAGGTTCCTCAGTAGGTGACTTATTCATCGCAAGGGTCTTCTTTTCATCTCAAAATCTACTTGCTCTTGTCTGGTTTTTGTTATGAGTTCTACGTTGGTGACTATCTTGAACTTTCTTTCGGTTTTATCAAGGGGTTATGTCTTTTGTTTCGCTAAGTAGCAGTTTGTTGAAAGTTCATAATATTTGAATCTTTATTCTCGGGTGTTAAGCTCATTTAGGTCATAAGATCTCTGCCCTGGCAAAATTTAAAAATTAGAAACCTACCCACCACAAAAATATTTATAGAATGTGTGATTCCTATATACACACATTGGAATTCTCGCCTGTGCTATGGAGTTCGTGCATGTGCTTATATCCTCTTTGTGTGATCTAAGGGAGGCGATCGGAGTACTTATGGAGTTGTCCGTGTGCAATAAAGATGTTCCTTAAAACCAAATAAAACCAAACTAAACCAGGCTCACGTATAAGAACATATGCCAAGTATTAGTAGTCATTTAATATTCACCAACAACCATAAGATGAACTGACATAAGGTGTAAGGATCCAACAACTCCATGTATAATCCATCTGGTTCACTTAATCACGAATTATATGTGCCAGCACAATTAACATATACATGTTCCATTTCATACATTCAGTCATTGCCTCAAAACAGATTTTGTATTTCAGATATATATATATATATATTATGCTATCACTGCAAATTTTACCACTGTCATCGTAGTGGACTCAATTAATAGGCACCCCGGCCTCTGACATTTCGGTGTAATAATAAAGGCATCTTGGCCTGTACCCTACACTGAAATATAGGCACTGTGGCCTTAACACTTTTACTGAAGTATAGGCACTGTGGCCTTATTGTTATTATTATTGTTGAACAGAATCGATATCATTGCACTCCGGGCAAACCCATAGGTGCTCAGTCTCCCTCAGTATACGTCGAAGAGCGTGAATGCTAATTGTTCCTGTAGCTCGCCGGTT
>JAMPIV010021677.1:0-35000 GCA_024509875.1 Oreohelix idahoensis | reverse complement strand
GTTTATTAGTTATTTCTGCTATCGTCTAATGTGAATGTGTACTTGTTGTTCTATCACCCTGAATGTAATAGTTATGTATCTTACCATCTAATGTGAGGTTGTCTTTGTTAGTTCTCTTACTTTGAATGTAATAATGATTTTTCTTTTTAAAAAAAGTCCGTTCGGAAATTCGTGCCCACAGAAAGCGTCAATTTTCTCCAAAACTGTTTGTTGTATGGACATGAATTTTTGCATGCCGTCTTAGATTATCCATGCAGTTATTAATATATTTTTTGCCCTTACAAAACTCAGGTCATGTTCGAATTTTCTTCTTTACGTTATATAAAAAACTCTTACTGTTGTCTGGGTTAATTTTTAGTACGTTTACAGGAAAGTTACAAGATCCGTTCAAAAATTTTTTTTTTTTTTTTTTTGAATTAGTGTAGTGACTACATGTCCGCACGAGTGCGCACCTATTGTACACAGTCGCGAGTAACTAATTAAAAAATATATATATATTTTTGAACGGATCTTGTAACTTTCCTGTAAACGTACTAAAAATTAACCCAGACAACAGTAAGAGTTTTTTATATAACGTAAAGAAGAAAATTCGAACATGACCTGAGTTTTGTAAGGGCAAAAAATATATTAATAACTGCATGGATAATCTAAGACGGCATGCAAAAATTCATGTCCATACAACAAACAGTTTTGGAGAAAATTGACGCTTTCTGTGGGCACGAATTTCCGAACGGACTATACCATATAAAATCAAGTTGCGTTTGTTCGTTCTCTCGCATCATTTACCGCGTGTTCAAATCATGGGAATTACCAACATTTGTTTTATACGTGGTTTTCTCCTATTTTGAATGTGTTTTTAAAATTTTCATGTAACTGGAAGTTAGGGGATTTCTATTATTTGGTCCTGTACATTTAAATTCACGAATTTTTCTGTAATGGTACAACGTGGACTATTGCTAATCGCCTCTCTATTAACCACTTTTATTTAAGGTCAAAATTGTTTTGTAAGTTTGTCGCGTTTCATATACAGGTATACCTCGGGGAAATTGCGGGTTCGGTTCCAGACCACCACAATAAAGCGAATATTGGAATAAAGCGGGTCATACCCAAATATTAGGCTTCCCAGTGCATTTAAAAGCCCCAAAATCATGTTTACACTATGTCTATTAAGTGCGCAATAGCGCTAGCTCTAAAAAAAATGTACTGTAAAATTAAAAATGTTGCTAAGAAAATGCTAATCTTCATCATTTGAGCCAAGATCTATCGGAAGAAGAAGGCACGTTCTAATAAATAAACATAAATAATTTGAAAACAGCGCAATATCTGCGAAGCGCAATATATATATATATATATATATATATATATATATATATATATATATATATATATATATATATATATATATATATATATATATATATATATATATATATATATATATATATATATATATTATATATATATATAATATATAATATATATAATAATAATATATAGTAATATATACATACATACATACATACATACATATATACATATTATATATATATATTATATATATATATAATATATATACATATATATACATACATACATACATACATACATACATATATACATATATATATATATATATATATATATATATAATAATAATAATAGTAATAATAGCCCCTTCAGTAATAACTGACTATGGGAATGCGCCCCTGAGGTGACAGCCCTCAGCTGCTTATTTTCCTGGTGCTCCTTTCGACGTTTTCTCCTCACCTCTGCTTCTTGTGTGAGCCTCTCTTCGCCCAATCTGAGGTGGCGCCGTAAATAGCATCGCCACTTAGTGCGATCGGCAGCTTCATCCTCCCATGTTGCTGGATCCATGTCCAGTGCCCTCATATCTCTCTTGCACACATCTTTGAACCTCAGCTGTGGTCGCCCAACTGTTCTCTTGCCATCTGCTAATTGTCCGTAGAAGATATTTTTTGGGATGCGACCATCTTCCATGCGGCGAACATGGCCAAGCCAGCGAAGTCTGCGCTGTCTAAGAAGCGTATACATACTTTGAAGGCCAGCACGTGACAACACCTCGACATTTGTCACTTTATCTTTCCACGAGATGCCGAGGATGCGGCGTAGACACCGCAAATGGAAGGTATTGAGCCTTCTTTCTTGCTTAGCATAGGTCGTCCAGGTCTCGCTACCATATAGGAGTGTGCTGGTGACGCAGGCATTATATACCGCAGCTTTGGTCTTCATTGTGAGTTTAGAGTTTCCCCAAACACGCGATGTGAGGCGGGCAAAGGTAGCTGCAGCTTTGCCAATGCGGCTGTCGATTTCTGTATCCAGTGAGAGTTTGTCATTGATGGTAGACCCTAGGTATGTGAAGTGATGCACCACTGCCAATTCATAGTTATCGATAGTGATAACTGGTGCAGCACCCACATCCTGACTCAGCACATTCGTTTTCTTTAGACTTATTGTGAGGCCAAAGTCCTTGCATGCTTTAGTGAAGCGATTCATCAAGCTCTGAAGCTCCTGTTGGCTTTGAGTGACGACTGCAGCATCATCAGCGAACAACAAGTCTCTTATAGTGACCCTTCTGATTTTTGTTTTTGCCTTCAGCCTTGAAAGATTAAACAGACGGCCATCTGACCTAGTGTGAAGGCATATTCCTTCAGTTGCATCTCTGAATGCATGTTTCAAGAGTAAGGCAAAGAAGATTCCGAAGAGGGTCGGAGCCAGAACACAGCCTTGTTTAACGCCACTTCGTATATCAAAGGGCTGTGACGTGCTTCCAGCATATTGGACTGTTCCCTTCATGCCGTCATGGAATGACTTTATCATTTCCAGCATTTTAGAAGGGCAGCCTATTTTCAGGAGGATTTTAAAGAGTCCATCCCTACTAACCAGGTCGAATGCTTTTGTGAGGTCTATAAAGGCGATATATAATGGTCTTTTCTGCTCTCTTGATTTTTCCTGAAGCTGGCGGAGAGAGAAGATCATGTCTGTTGTTGATCTGCCAGCTCGGAATCCACACTGTGACTCTGGATATATGCGCTCAGCTAACTTGTGTAGTCGCATTAAGATGACTTTGGCAAAAACCTTACCAACAATACTAAGAAGAGAGATGCCTCTGTAGTTATTGCAATCACTTCTGTCTCCTTTATTTTTATACAGTGTTACAATCTTGGCATCTCGCATGTCTTGAGGAATAGTTGTCTCTTCCCAGCACTGGCACAGCAACCTATGCAGGGGATGTAATAGCGTGCTCTTACAGCATTTGATTAAATCAGGAGGAATCCCATCACTGCCTGGTGCTTTGCCAGAGGCCAAGCTATCAATGGCCTTGCTGAGTTCCTCTAATGTTGGTTCGGCATCCAGCTCCTCCATAGTTGGCAGACTGTTGACACCATCAAGGGCTGCAGGCGTAACGGTATTGTCTCTAGCGTAAAGCTCAGAGTAGTGCTCGACCCACCTCTCCATCTGCTTACCCTTATCGGTTAGCTTCTCTCCGCTGATGGTTTTTAGCGGTGCCGTCTTACTTTTATGGGGGCCAAGTGCTTTCTTTATACCGTCATACATTTGTCTAATGTTGCCTGTTTGCGCTGCGATCTGGATGCTCTCACTGAGCTAGAGCCAGTAGTCATTTGCACAGCGTCGAGCAGTTTGTTGAACTTTGCTTCTCGTAGCCCTCAGGATCTGTAGGGTTCTGGCACTTGGTGAACGTTTGTATTCATTCATAGCACTGCGCTTAGCTTCAATGACAGGTGCCATCACATCTGATGAAGCATCAAACCAGTCATTTGACTTTGCTGTTTTCTTACCAAAGGTGGCAAGTGCAGTACTTTGAATGGTGTTCCGTAGATGCTCCCAGTTCTCTGTAATAGTATCACCATGCTGAGGGCTACTGAGCACTTTCTCGAAGGTCGCAGTGAATTGAGCGATCATGAAAGAGTCTGACATCTTGCTGGTATCAATGCGTGGTTTCCCTTCATGTCTGACACGATAGAGTTTTCTTGGTTGTGCTCTGATTTTGCAGCAAACCAAGGAGTGATTTGTATCACAGTCTACACTATGGTACGAGCGCGTGGAGAGCACAGACCTGAGGAGTGGCCTTCTGACGAGAATCAGGTCAAGTTGGTGCCAGTGCTTGGATCGTGGGTGTCTCCATGACACCTTATGCTGGGGTTTTGTCTGAAAGTAGGTGTTGGTCACGCAGAGGTCATGGTGGACGCACAATTCTAAGAGCCGTTGTCCATTTTCATTCATCTTGCCAATACCAAACCTGCCCAGACATGAAGGCCATGAAACATTATCGGCACCCACTCTAGCGTTAAAGTCACCAAGGAGAACAAGCTGTTCTTGCCTAGGTATGCTTTTGATAATTGCTGTTAGATTCTCATAGAACTCATCTTTAGCTTCTGAGGCAGAGTACATAGTAGGAGCATACACACTGACAAGGGTTATGCGACCTGTGCTAGTTTGCAGGCGGAGCGTTAACAGGCGTTCTGATCCATTCTCGCCTGGTTCAACCATTTTAGTTAGCGATTTTTTGACCGCAAAACCTACTCCGTGTTCTCTAGCTTTATTAAGATCTTTCCCTTGCCAATAAAATGTGTAGTCCTTCTCGCTCACCATTCCAGAGCCCGCCAGGCGCGTTTCCTGAAGTGCAGCTATATCCACCCGAAGTCGTTTAAGCTCATCATTAATTATGGCTGTCTTCCTTACATCGTTGACATCCTGTAGGTTTCGGATAGTCCAGTCAACATAGTCCGGACGTTCCAGCATCCCAATCTGAGAGTTTGCTTATTTCTATTTTTTCTATAATTTCTTCTTCTTCTTCTTCGATCCTTAACCACCGACCGTCAAAGCAGTCAGTGGCCATCACGCCTAGTGGCGTCTTGTAGGGCAACAACAAATTGATTCCACCTTGCACGGTCGGTGGCCATCCTTCGTACAGTGCCCCAACTCTGGTTCATTCTTTGCGACGGCACCCGGCCAAAAGACGCGGTGAACCCTTCCCAGGCACGTTGTGTGAAAAGAGGACAACCCTGACATCTCCCTCTCTGCGACTCCCCAGCACTCCGCACCACAGAGAAGCACAGAAAGCACGCAACTCTGGTATAATCTTAATTTTGTGCTTGTGCTGTATTGGGAGGACCCCCAGATGTTATTTAGGCCAAAGAAGGCTGCTCCTGCCCTATTCACTCTGACGTCGATGTCTCCGCCTGCCCCACCGTCTGGTGTCACCATGCCCCCCAGGCATGTGAAGGCACCCGTCTGTACCAATTGCTGATTCCTTACCGACATGGGCTCAGGGCTGCTCACATTGAGCGCCATGACCCCAGACCTCTCCAAATTGATGTCCAAGCCCACCCGCTGGCTAAATTTATCAAGTCTATCCGTTTTCTCCTGGACGTGCCGATGCGAATGTGCCAGCAGTGCAATGTCATCTGCATACTCCAGATCCTCCAATGCAGAAAATGCAGTCCATCCCATTCCTCCCGGACTGCCCTCCGCCGTCCGGCGCACCACCCAGTCCACGACTGCCAAAAAAAGAGTGGTTGATAAGGGGCATCCCTGTCGTACTCCTGTCTTCACCTCAAAGGTTAGGTTGCTCTGCCCAACACTACACGTAAAGTTGGCATAGAGGCTTTTTATGATTGTCACTATGCAGCCCGGAACCCCACAAGCCCTCAGTACCTTCCACAAACTGTCCCCACGTATGCCGCCAAAAGCCCCCCCAAAATCAACAAAACTTATGTAAAGCTGTCCCTGCCACTCCGAGCACTGCTCCATAATGCCCCTGAAAGTGAACATATGGTCCACACATCCTCCGTTCCTTCTAAATCCCGCCTGCCCTTTCCCCAGCCTGCAGTCATCCGCCTTTGAAACTCTCTGTACAACCATCCTGCCCAGTATCTTGCCGGGAACCGAGAGAAGAGCGACTCCTCTCCAACTATTGCAGTCCGCAAGATCTCCCCCCTTGGGCAACCCGACAACCATTCCCCCGTTCCACTCCGATGGCGCCGTCCCCGCCCTCCACACCCGCGCAAACAGTGGCTCTAATAGCTCCGCCGCCAGCCCAGGGCCCGCCCCAAACAGCTCTGCACCTAAGTCATCACGGCCCGGAGCTCCACCGCTCCCCAACCCCCCGATTGCTGTGACGATCTCCTCCCCTCGTGGAACGTCTGCATCTACATCCAGATCGTCCTCAGCCCCAGTCCTCTATAATTGCTTGGTGCAAAATTTTCTGTCCACAGTTCGGGTTTGACCCTAATCCCCATGCACCCAATGGGGAAAGCAGACAGTGGCGGGACAACACCTTATTGACTGGGGGCTGCCCAGCTTGAAACGGGCGGTAGCTGTCCAGTGAGATCCTAGAACCTCTCCCACTGTCGGAAGTAGCCCCTGGCGCCATGCCCTACGCCAATTGGGCAAAGTGCTTATAACCGGTAACTGCTACTTCCCGTGTTTCGCCGACACCTATAGGGTGAAGCTGGAGTGTCCTCTCCAGGGCGCGAGCTTGGGCACAGTTATATGGAGATCAAGCTGTTGCCCATGCAGCATGTTCCCCCTCTCCACACAGCCGGTGGATCCAAAGGAACGGCAGTAGCCGATACAGTTTGGTACCAGCCATGTCGCAGGAGTTGCCAGAATAATGTCGAATCGACATTAGACTGCCTTAGGGATTCCGACTCCGGATTTATCCTCAGGGTTTACTCCCGAAGCCAATTCCATAAATGGATATTCCCGCAAGGCAGCGGTGGTTTGAATTCAGAGTTCCTTTTCTTAGATAAGCTACCAACCAAGGATCACGAGCCCTATCTGCCCGAAGCTGCTGGTTTTAAGGCGCCAGTCGCTCGCCTTTGCCCCTTCTCCCGCCAGTGGAAACAGTTCCGTCGGGCTCAAATTGAGCCACACGTGAAGGCCGAGAGCTGGACTTGGTTGTCAGAGGCGGTTTGAGGCGCGTGCCATAGAAGTATTTTATCTGCAGTGAGAGCTTATCCTCACTACAACTCCTGGCAATAACAACCTTTGGAAACTATATATATATATATATTATATATATATATATATATATATATATATATATATATATATATATATATATATATATATATATATATATATATATATATATATATAAAGCCTATTACCGGGGCCGGAAAGCGGAGCAAAGAATAACAAACACTACCTCTCATGCATTTCGTAGGAGGCCAATAAGGAAGATTGGGCATGGGGTCAGCTACCACATCCCGTATTGTTATTGTTGATCAGAATCGACGTCACTGCACTCCGGGCAAACCCATAGAAGCGCAGTCTCCCTCAGCAAACGTCGAAGTGTATGAATGCTAATTGTTCCTGTTGCGCGCTGGTTGAATACACGCGGGATGTATCCTCTCAAACGTCCATCCCTGCTGGTCTTACTTCTCTTTGATCCTTAGCCGCCGACCGTCAAAGCAATCAGTGGCCATCACGCCTAGTGGCGTCTTGTAGGGCAACAACAAATTGATTCCACTTTGCTCAGTCGGCGGCCATCCTTCGTACAGTGCCCCAACTCTGGTTCATTCTTTGCATCTCAGCCTCCACAGTCCTCCGCCAGGTTGTTTTTGGTCGGCCTCTCTTTCGTTTTCCTTTAGGGGTCCAAAGCATAGTTGTTCTTGTGATGGCATCGCGGTCTCTTCTGAGGACATGGCCAACCCAGCTCCAGCGTCTTCCAGCTATGATGGTGTGCATGTCCTCTTGCTTGCTGCGAGTAAGCAGATCTTGGTTGGTGATGGTATTCGGCCAAAAGATTCGGTGAATTTTTCTTAGGCATGTTGTGTGAAAAGAGGACAATTTCGACATTTACTTCTCTGTAACTCTCCAGCATTCCGCACCATAGAGAAGCACAGAAAGCACACAGCTCTGATATAATCTTAATTCTGCGCTTGTGCTGTATTGAGAGGACTTCCAGATGTTGTTTAGGCTAAAAAAGGCTGTTCTTGCCTTATTCATTCTCATGTTGAGGTCTGCTGGTCTTACGTGTCAAATTCTAGCAATCATAACCTTGATGATTCATCGATTACGGTGTCATTCTCTAATAGGCGATCATTAATTGCCCTCAGTATCTCTCTCTTATCCATATCCATTGTACCTTCTATGGGTGCTCTTAAAGCTAGTCTGTCAGCTCTTTCATTGTCACATACCCCTGCATGACCAGGACAGCAGATCTACACCAGTTCTTGAAGCTAGTCTGTCAGCTCTTTCATTGCCGCGTACCCTTACATGACCAGGACAGTAGATCTACACCAGTTCTTGAAGCTAGTCTGTCAGCTCTTTCATTGCCGCGTACCCTTACATGACCAGGACAACAGATCTACACCAGTTCTTGAAGCTAGTCTGTCAGCTCTTTCATTGTCACATACTCCTGCATGACCAGGACAGCAGATCTACACCAGTTCTTGAAGCTAGTCCGTCAGCTCTTTCATTGCCGCGTACCCTTACATGACCAGGACAGCAGATCTACACCAGTTCTTGAAGCTAGTCTGTCAGCTCTTTCATTGTCACATACCCCTGCATGACCAGGACAGCAGATCTACACCAGTTCTTGAAGCTAGTCTGTCAGCTCTTTCATTGCCGCGTACCCTTACATGACCAGGACAGCAGATCTACACCAGTTCTTGAAGCTAGTCTGTCAGCTCTTTCATTGCCGCGTACCCTTACATGACCAGGACAGCAGATCTACACCAGTTCTTGAAGCTAGTCTGTCAGCTCTTTCATTGCCGCGTACCCTTACATGACCAGGACCGTAGATCTACACCAGTTCTTGAAGCTAGTCTGTCAGGTCTTTCATTGTCACATACCCCTGCATGACCAGGACAGCAGATCTACACCAGTTCTTGAAGCTAGTCTGTCAGCTCTTTCATTGCCGCGTACCCTTACATGACCAGGACAGTAGATCTACACCAGTTCTTGAAGCTAGTCTGTCAGCTCTTTCATTGTCACATACACCTGCATGACCAGGACAGCAGATCTACACCAGTTCTTGAAGCTAGTCTGTCAGCTCTTTCATTGCCGCGTACCCTTACATGACCAGGACAGTAGATCTACACCAGTTCTTGAAGCTAGTCTGTCAGCTCTTTCATTGCCGCGTACCCTTACATGACCAGGACAGTAGATCTACACCAGTTCTTGAAGCTAGTCTGTCAGCTCTTTCATTGCCGCGTACCCTTACATGACCAGGACAGTAGATCTACACCAGTTCTTGAAGCTAGTCTGTCAGCTCTTTCATTGCCGCGTACCCTTACATGACCAGGACAGTAGATCTACACCAGTTCTTAAAGCTAGTCTGTCAGCTCTTTCATTGCCGCGTACCCTTACATGACCAGGACAGTAGATCTACACCAGTTCCTGAAGATTCGAAGCTTCTATGGAGGTTTTCCATTCATGCCGGAGCCATACACTATGGACCTTCCGAAGCATGGATTGTGAGTGTGGTACAATAACTGCCCTTGTTAATGAAGTAGAAACTGGAAATCAAAATAACTTCAACAATTAAACCGAATCTTATTAACCTATAAATGATATTTAGTTTTATCAGTAGAGAAAATCACCGGTAATTTATGCAGCAGGTGTGTTGTGCAAATAATATGAACGCATCAGTGTTTTACTGAAATATCTGGGGGTCGGAATTGCTGAGGTATGGCGTCCACCTCCAAATCTACAGGTACCGGGTTCGATTCCCAGTTGAGGGAATATAATTTATGGACATTTTTTTTCAGAACCAGTGGTCCTAATGATGTCATACTCCTCTCTGCTCTCCTGGGTAGTTAGATCGGATGCCTAGCCTTCTCGGATAAGGGTGACAAAATAGGAGGTCCGTGTGTAAGTTGCGCACGTTAAAAATCCCACGGCAGTTGGAAATCGTAAAGAGTTGGCTGTAAGGCCGCTGCCCTGGCAAAATTAAAAAAAAATAGAAACCTACCCACCACAAAAAGATTTATAGAATGTGTGAAACCTATATATACACATTGGGATTCTCGCCAGTGCCACGGAGTTAGTGCACTGTGCTGAGATCCTCCTTGTGTGATCTATGGGAGGAGATCGGAGCACTGATGGAGTTGTCCGTGTACAACGAAGATAGTCATTAAAGCCAAACCAATCTTTCTCTGCCCGAGGACGAGTGAACAAAACGGGTCTCTGTTTACCCTGGGACTTCTAGACTCAGGGCTTCCTTTTATAATACCTGTCATTATGGTACGGTACTATAACATGGATTACGTTCCCATATATAATTTATTTGTCTGGTTTTGATATCTCTTTTAATTCCACTGTCTTTCTTAATTGTTAAGAAACTGTTTGTTATTGTTTCCATCAATCACGCTGCACCTTTTGGTATATCTATAATTCAAGAGTATCGATTCTTCCTTCCAATAATTAAGTTTCATGTATCCGAACCATTAATTAATTAGAATATTTTTAAAAGCCGATTATTTTAATTTTTAATTTCTCTGCTGCTTTTCCGGTTCAAATCTGTCTAATGCAGCTGGACATATATTTCTTGATCATTTTTATTCTCTTAGTGACGTCTCTTTGTTATCCTGTTATCTTTTATTTACTCTTTACATTACTTGGCATGAGTCCACTATCTCAGTTGACTCTCACGTAGGGAGGCTCTTCATGGCCTGTTGTAGTTGTGGCTCTGCTGCAATTATTTTAACATTATGAGGTTACCAGTTCCATGCACAACCTCACATTATGCCTCATACAACATGTTTAGTTAGAGCATCTGTTCCTTTCTTGATTTACTTTTCAGAAATTCCCTTAGAAACGCACTGGCTTCTGTTAACATATGTCCAAGAATAAATATTTTGTTAAAACTTATCATTTATTCCAGAAACTGCTCATTTATATAATTGGTTTTATATTTAATTTGTAACGTACCCTAGTTTATTGTTTGCTCAGCGTTAACGACACAATCATAATATGACTCCAAAAAATGTGTAAATGGCGTATCAGTTTTGCGTACTTTGGATATACAGGGTGTTTATAAAGTGGCTCTGTGTAGGACGTGACAATTAATTGGGAGAGCCCATAACTAGAGCACAGTATTTTAGCTCTGCATATTTGGAGAGAACCCTTGGATGGCGGGGAATGCACAGTATGCCACGCGCTTCTTCTTCCTAGATTGAGACCACATGTGACGATCCTTTAAATGCAAGCCAAGCTGGAGAAACTGGAGCTCATGAATTCAACTCAACACCGTTTCGGAATGGTGGAAAAGCCACAGGAAACGCCTAGATCGACAGTGTAGATAATACTAAGGAGTCTTCAATTTGGTTAAAAAAAAAAAAAAAGGTAAAGAAACCCGTTACACGCCCATTGAGGCATATTGGGAATATGGTGTTAGGCCCATATTATCTTGACCGTCGGCACACTAGGGGTGATGTGGTCGGCATCACGCCGGCCGCCTTAACCTTCCCAGAGTTGCTCTGGTACCCATTTGGGGCTGGGTCGACCCAGGAGCCTTTTGTGGCATAACAAATTCCCACCTCATCTGGGGATCGAACCATAGACCACTGCGCTAGGAAGCCAGTGCACTAACCACTATGCAACCGCGGCTCCTTCAATTTGGTATTGACTGCAAAAGAGCGTAAAGCTCAGGAGCCCTTGTTGAACAACATAAAGCCACAGTGCAACATTAACCACTTTGGATGTACACACCATAGAAGCATATAACAACAGGCATATGAAAGCATGATTTATTAAATTTGAACAGAATACAGTTCATATTTATAGACTTCAACGCAGCCGCCGTCTTTCGTCGCACATCGCTCAATCCGGTTTCCCAACATACAGTTAGCCTTTTCTTGTGCTGTCGCCATTTTCAATCAGTTACAGGATCTGAAATAAAATATATATAAAAAAAATACATAAATGCCAACAATCTCATTAAAAACTTTATGGATTATGCTTTTATGTGCCGTTTACCGTGTGCTTCTATGGTGTGTTCATCCTAAGTTATTAACGTTTAAAGTAGCACAAGGACTTGATAAACTCTCTCTCTCTCTCTCTCTCTCTCTCTCTCTCTCTCTCTCTCTCTCTCTCTCTCTGTCTGTCTGTCTGTCTCTCTCTCTCCTTAGGAGCATGGGCCTTCAAAAAACATGCTAAGTCGTCTTGTCACGTGCCATCATCTCAGTATCTGTCCATGTCTTCTCCATCCCCTTCATGTCTGTCTCCAGTTCCCTTCTCCGTGTGTTCTTTAGTCTTCCTCTACCTCTCTGACCCCCTAGGGATCCCACAACAAGGAATGATGGGTAGAGCTATCAACATTTATCTTCAAAATATATATATATATATATATATATATATATATATATATATATATATATATATATATATATATATATATATATATATATATAGTTTCAGATTTGATCCAAGAAGAGGCAAGAGAGAGCGTATCATAGACGAATAAATGAGGGAAAACGTCTTTTCTCCTTCCAGCCTGTCGCATGAAAGTCGGAGTCACACATAACCCTAGCAGTCCATTGATGTGATGGACGTCATGAATTTGGGCCAGATATCGATGACAGGGGTGGACAACACTTCGCATCGTCTCTCAGACCTGGGCAGACAGGACGAATCGGTTGACAATTTGGCTCCGATATTTCCCCCTCCAAACTTTGAAGTGCCAGATATCAACATCTCAAACAGCGTTAGTCCAAATGCGAATTTCAACCAATCGTTACGGAGCTCTCTTCAGATGTACGGCAGTGTAAATATCCTTTTCATGAACACTAGCACCCCATTCGCTCAACTGGTGGGTGGACATTTATGTGGAGGTAATCAACAGCAACATAGCTGTGACACGGACACACAAGGACAAGACACTACAACAGTTAGTCAGCAACAGATGGCACACTTTCCTCCTGTGTCCAGCAGTCCACCAGGAGCTTTTGGCAACGATGAAAATAACGGCCAGTATTCATCCGAGGTAAGAAAGAAACGGTATGGATTTACCTTCGTTCTTCAACTTTAGCTTCTTTCTTCAACTTTAGCTTCTTTCTTCAACTTTAGCTTCTTTCTTTAACTTTAGCATCTTTCTTCAACTTTAGCTTCTTTCTTCAACTTTACCTTCGTTCTTCAACTTTAGCTTCTTTCTTCAACTTTACCTTCGTTCTTCAACTTTAGATACTTTCTTCAACTTTAGCTTCTTTCTTCAACTTTAGCTTCTTTCTTCAACTTTAGCTTCTTTCTTTAACTTTAGCTTCTTTCTTCAACTTTAGCTTCTTTCTTCAACTTTAGCTTCTTTCTTCAACTTTACCTTCGTTCTTCAACTTTAGCTTCTTTCTTCAACTTTACCTTCGTTCTTCAACTTTAGATACTTTCTTCAACTTTAGCTTCTTACTTCAACTTTACCTTCGTTCTTTAACTTTAGCTTATTTCTTCAACTTTTGCTTCTTTCTTCAACTTTAGCTTCTTTCTTCAACTTTAGCTTCTTTCTTCAACTTTAGCTTCTTTCTTCAACTTTAGCTTCTTTCTTTAACTTTAGCTTTTTTCTTCAACTTTAGCTTCTTTCTTCAACTTTAGCTTCTTTCTTCAACTTTAACTTCGTTCTTTAACTTTAGCTTCTTTCTTCAACTTTAGCTTCTTTCTTCAACTTTAGCTTCTTTCTTCAACTTTAGATTCTTTCTTCAACTTTAGCTTTTCTTCAACTTTAGCTTCTTTCTTCAACTTTAGCTTCTTTCTTCAACTTTACCTTCGTTCTTTAACTTTAGCTTCTTTCTTCGACTTTAGCTTCTTTCTTCAACTTTACATTCGTTCTTCAACTTTAGCTTCTTTCTTCAACTTTACCTTCGTTCTTCAACTTTAGCTTCTTTCTTCAACTTTAGCTTCTTTCTTCAACTTTAGCTTCTTTCTTCAACTTTAGCTTCTTTCTTCAACTTTAGCTTCTTTCTTCAACTTTAGCTTCTTTCTTCAACTTTACCTTCGTTCTTTAACTTTAGCTTCTTTCTTCAACTTTATCTACTCGTCCCATTTGGATATATTCTGAACTATAGTCACCTACCCTATCGTAACCTCTGCCTGTGACATCCATGTTTAACTCACAGCCATGAGAGGAATTTAAAGCAAAGATGGGGGTAATCTCATGCTCACCACTGTTGGCCTCAGCTAGCTCAAGACGAACAGGAGAGGGAGGGGAAGGGGCAGTTTTGTAAGTCTACCCGTGCTAGTTTTTACGTAATCTTATGCAAGATCTCTGCCATAAATCTTCCTTGTGCGTCATGTATAAATGGCCCCGCGCGGGGTCAGAACTAAACTGGCAGAGGATCTCGGAGCTAGTGGGGTCCTAGAGATGCGTTGTGCAGAACCCACCGGTGAGTGGTATATGTCCTGGCACCCATCAAACTACATCCAAATCATGTGTTTAATGATATCCTAATCATTAGCAATGACCCCCAAGTCATAGACTTAGGTAGACCAATGTGCCGACAGACTGGATGGCTGATGGGTAAGCAGTCGTAAATATTGTCTGTCTTGGAAAGGGGAAAAGGAGGGGGGGGGGGCGGCACAGGCAGATAGATTCCGTAAGGAATATCATTTGCCTCTTCCCTGGTATAATGGTTCTACCAGGGTGAACGAATATTTTCACCATTTATTTCTATTGTATTTCCTTGCACCCGAAAGTTCATGTTGCCTTATTTTTAATGTAGTTCAAAAGAAATAGGAAAAGCAATATAAAGAAGCCATCACTAAAAAATAACCTTTTCGAAACAAACTTGGTAGAAAAAAAAATACAGGGAATGACCTTAAAATAGACTGAGAAGAGAATATCACATGGAGAATGACCTTAAAATTGATGGAGAGAATGTAGGTGAAGATAATGTCGTACATTGAGAATGACCTTAAAATAGTCGGAATGTAACACACGGAAGATGACCTTAAAATGGATATATAGAGAATGAATCACATAATTTGGAAGAACAAGACGGATGTACACATAACTTCAACGAATCGTTTGGAATATGATGGCTTCAGAAGATTTGATTGACGCCATATGCTCCAGCTTAATTAAGAAGCTGGGGGAAAAAGGGGGACAAAAAATAGAAAATTGAGGAAGAAAGACGAAGTATAAGAAGTCGGTTTTGATAACAGAGTAAATACTTTATGAACAAAAGCTATCTGTATGGACGTGCAAAAAAAACATCGACAGATAAATATATGATGCGTATATACCTAACAGCTAAACAGCCTTACTACAATTCCCTTTGTCTTTTCTTACTTTCTTTCGTTGTACTTTGTAATTTTTCAATTTACTCTTGCCGCAAAGCGACATGAAGAGCTGAAGGTTTCGTGTTAAAGCCATGTGTGCTGCATTGGCTGCTGTTAATCAATCAAAGCTATTTAGCTCCCCAAGGAGCATAGGCCTTCAATAGACTCATGCCAAGTCTTCCTGTCACGTGCCATCAGATCAAGCTCTTTACACATCTTCTTCATCATTTTCACTTCTGTCTCCAGTTGTCTTCTCCTTCTAACACTATTGACATGTTTCCTCAATGTATGTCCTTTTCATCGCCAGCTTCTTCTTCTCACTTCTTGATCCACTGGCACTTGTCATCAGTTCCACACTGGTGTCCTTGTCATCAGTTCCACACTGGTGTCCTTGTCATCAGTTCCACACTGGTGTCCTTGTCATCAGTTCCACACTGGTGTCCTTGTCATCAGTTCCACACTGGTGTCCTTGTCATACCATTTCAATCCTTCTATTCTACGCAAGCACTCGTTTTTAATGTCTGTAGCTTTTTGGTTGTTGTTTTTGTTGCTCTCCGTGTCTCAGAGCCATACAATAGGACCGACTTGACATTTGAGTTGAAGATTCTTATTTTCGTGTTGGACTTGATTTTTCTTGATCTCCACATGTTTCCCAATGCAATGATTTTTGTATTCTTATTTTGATATCATTGTCAGTCCCTCCAACTTAGTATTGCTCCCAAGATATGTGTATGATTTTACATCTTGTAGTGGTGTTTCTTCAAGTTTGACTTTGTTATCATTTCCTAGTTTATTATCATTATTTTCGTCATTTTCTTGTGTATTTCCAGACCCACTTGTTGTAACCTCTCATCAAGTATTTTAATTTTGTCTTGCATCTGATTATGGTTATGGGACAGAGCAGCCAAGTCATCTGCAAAATCTAGATCATCTAGCTGTTTAGTCAGATTCCACTGGATTCCATTTCTGTTGTGTGAAGTCAATGTTGTCATGACATAATCTATTGCTAGTAAGAAAAGAAGTGGATACAAGAGGCATCCCTATCACATTCCAGTTCTTATCCAAACGGTTCTGTAATTTGTCCTTCATGAAGAACTCTGCATGTCATGTCTTCGTAAGTTTTCTTTAATAAGTTAATGATCTTCAGGGGAACTCCATAATGCCTCATCAATTTCCAAAGTGATTCTCTGTCTACACTGTCAAATGCCTTTTCATAGTTTACAAATCCAATGTAAAAAATAATTTCAGTTCACCGCTATACATTGAATGTGTGTATACTGGCTACTGTGAGCCCGAGTTAAAGTAAGGATTTCAGTGAAATTATATACCCATATGCCTCTTGGTCTGCCCCGTGCTCTACAGCCAGACATCCTACTGGTGTAGGTGTGTAGTGGTAGCTGATCGGACTTCATTCTCATGGGACGACAGACCACAGTACTTTCTATCTTTCTATATACCTAATGCACGATGTAGTTCCTACAATTTTTCTAATGTCATATTTTTTCATTCTGTCTCTATAGTAACATTAATGGCTCTTTTTAAGTGATTCATCTCATCCTGTCTTGTGTTCTGTCCTATGACCATGTTTGACACTGATAGCAAAGAGTTGGTAAGAATATACAACTTATTCATTGTCTTTAAGTTGCCATACTGATATTTGGATGTTGAGCAATGGTGACAGTTGTTAAGTCGTTGCTCTGTCTCTCTGACATTTTGTTTCAATTTCTCTGTCGTCTTGCACTTTCTGTGAAAAATGCTTCCTAGATATTTAAACTCTGGAACCTGTTTGAAATGCCCATTGTCTACATGTATGTTAAATGGGCCTGGTGATCTACTAATCATTTATAGTTTCTGTCTTTGATGTGCTGATCTGCATGTTGTATCTTCCACAAGTTGAAGTAAGTGTATTTGTAATGTTTTTCTGTTTGTTTTCATGTTCGTACATTAGGTCATCTGCAGCAAGTAACTCATTCAGTGACTCCTATTCTTTATTTCCTGAATGTAGTTTATCTTCTGGGTTTCGATGTGATGTTTGTGTGGATGTGATGTTTGTGTGGATGTGATGTTTATGTGGAAGTGATGTTTGTGTGGATGTGTGTGTTAAATTGCCCTGTGTGATTCCCGGGGTCTCCGAAGAGACATGAATAAAACAGGACTACTGCAAACTCAGCACTTCATACGAGCGACGTACATGAGGTTGTATATGTGGCTGCCAATGATATTAAACAAATTGCCACATAAACCACAGTTGCAAACGCATGTAAATACTAGGTGCAGGCTTTCTGTGAGGGGATCAGCTACAGATGTGGTCACATGCTCTGTAAGGATCGCAAAGAAAATGAGGATGATGTGTTAAAAAACAGATTAATGATTGTAATAAGCATCTTGGCACAGCCAGTAATGATTGTAGTAAGCATCGTGGCACAGTCATTAATGATTGTAGTAGGCATCTTGGCACAGTCATTAATGATTGTAGTAGGAATCTTGTCTTGGCACATTCATTAATGACTGTAGTAGGTATCTTGTCTTGGCACAGTCATTAATGACTGTAGTAGGAATCTTGTCTTGGCACAGTCATTATTGATTGTAGTAGGAATCTTGTCTTGGCACAGTCATTAATGACTAGTAGGAATCTTGTCTTGGCACGAACAGTCATTAATGACTGTATTAAGCATCTTGTCTTGGCACAGTCATTAGTGATTGTGGTAGGCATCTTATCTAGGTAAAGTCATTAATGATTGTGGTAGGCATCTTGTATATGCACAGTCATTAATGGTTGTAGTAGGCATCTCGTCTTCGCAAAGTCATTAATGACTGAAGTAATCATCTTATCTTGGTAAAGTCATTACTGATTGTGGTACTCATCTTATCTTGGCACAGTCGTTAATGATTGTAGTAGGCATCTTTTCTTGGCACAACCATTAATGATTGTAGTAATCATCTTGTCTTGGCATAGTCATTAATCATTGTAGTAGGCATCTTGTCTTGGTACAGTCATTAATGATTGTAGAATGCATCTTGTCTTGGTACAGTCATTAATGATTGTTAGAAGGCATCTTGTCTTGGTACAGTCAATATGGATTATAGTAGGCATCTTGTCTTGGCACAGTCATTAATGACTAGTAGGCAGCTTGTCTTAGCACAGTCATTAATCATTGTAGTAGGCATCTTGTCTTGGTACAGTCATTAATGATTGTAGAATGCATCTTGTCTTGGTACAGTCATTAATGATTGTAGTAATCATTTTGACTTGGTACAGTCATTTATGATTGTAGAAGGCATCTTGTCTTGGTACAGTCATTAATAATTGTTGTAGGCATCTTATCTTGGTACAGTCATTAATGATTGTAGTAATCATCTTGACTTGGTACAGTAATTTATGACTGTAGAAGGCATCTCGTCTTGGTACAGTCATTAATGATTGTTGTATGCATCTTGACTTGGTACAGTCATTAATGATTGTAGAATTCATCTTGTCTTGGTACAGTCATTCATGATTGTATTAGGCATCTTGTCTTGGTACAGTCATTAATGATTGTAGTAATCATCTTGTCTTGGTACAGTCATTAATGATTGTAGAAGGCATCTTGTCTTGGTACAGTCATTAATGATTGTTGTAGGCATCTTGTCTTAGCACAGTCATTAATGACTGTAGTAATCATCTTGTCTTGGCACAGTCATTAATGATTATAGTAGGCATCTTGTACAGTCATTAATGTATGTAGTAAGCATCTTGGCACAGTCATTAATGATTGAAGTAGGCATCTTGTCTTGGCACAGTCATTAATGATTTTAGTAGGCATATTGTCTTGGCACAGTCATTAATGATTTTAGTAGGCATCTTGGTACAGTCATTAATGATTGTAATAAGCATCTTTGCACAGTCATTAATGATTGAATTAAGCATATTAGCAGTCATTAATGATTGTAGTAAGCATTTTGGCACAGTAATTAATGATTGTAGTAAGCATCTTGGCACAGTCATTGATGATTGTAGTAGGCATCTTGTCTTGGCACAGTCATTAATGATTTAGTAGGCATCTTGTCTTGGCACAGTCATTAATGACTAGTAGGCAGCTTGTCTTTGCACAGTCATTAATGACTGTAGTAGGAATCTTGTATTGGCACGTGTCGTAATTTTATTTGAGATAGGTCTTAGAAATAGTGGTCCCGTCCGAGTGGGAAATGACAGTGAAGGCTATGTGATAGTAAGGGTTAAGAAATGGATAGTTGATTCACAAGGGTGCTGAAAAGAGTAAGGACAGTCTCTGAAATCGGGTAATTTCTCCGATCTGCCTATCTTACAACAATTTTATTTATCTGTAGACTCCTGAACCTCTCCTGGCTAAACAATTTTTGCCAGTTACTCAACACTCATGTACACACACCAATTTGGTGCTACAAACACACCGACGTGAATACAAATACATATAACAGATATGGGTAATGTGTCGGCCAACACAGTAATTTAAGGTTTATGGTGTTTATTATCATTTAAACCAAAATTTAGGAGCCGCGCTAGCGTAGTGGTTACAACACCGCTCTGGCGACCGGGAGATTCAGGATCAAACCCGGGCGACGGCATTTGAGGATTTTTCGTCGACCGGGAATTGGACTGGATTAACTCGAGACCTGGCGAGGACATTTGAAGGAGTGTCGTCGACCAGGGATTGGCGGCTCCTGAGCCGACCCAGCTCTAATGGGTACCTCCGAAATCGGCGAGTATCTGCCTGAATGGCGAGGGACACCTGTCACTGTACAAGAAAAGGGATATTCACGTAAAATCAATGTCAGGTTAGACATTAACAATAACCTGAGATTTCGCCTCGAGTATTAGCGGGCGTACGAAAAAAAAAAAAAAACCAAAATCATAACATTTAACATGGTACAGTCAAAAGATCAGAGTTACAGAAAAATACAATTTAACAGGGGGGGAGAGGGGGATTTGAAAAGTAGTATCCCAATATGCCCTTCCCGCTTGGATAGACCAAAAAACCCAGTCCAAAGACAAGTGGTTATCAGAAAGAGACAATTTAACCGAAAGATAGATTAATTTATTCTGATAGGGGTTATTACACTATTTAGTATGGGGTGTAGGAACAGAGTCCTAGTATTCTCCAAGTTATCCCTTGACTAAGCAGATTAAGGGAGGGGGAGATAAGAAAATGTAAACAATCCCCCCTTAGAGAGGAAAAATACAATGACTGAAGTGTAAGGATATTTACCAAGTAAAGAAAATTATAAGTTTAGCTAATATATCTCATTCATTCATGCACGCTAGCGATGGCCATCACACCCTTTCACACTTACCGACCGTTGAATCTGGCAATCCATAGAATAACACAAACAGCTAGTAAATACTCAACAAATGTATGAGTCTTTTCCTTCGTTTTCCAGCCCCAGACTATCGGGTTTGGCGTTCAGCAAATTTTCCCGTAATCGCTGGAAGGTGAAGCATTAGTGTTCTTGGTTTGATTTTTATCTAAAGTTTCTACGGGATGGCACTGTCACAGGTATAGTTATGAGAAGGTAGTGGTCTCCTGGATTTCACCGCTGGTGGTGGGAAACTTCTATAGCGTGATGACAAAGACTGACCAGTGAGTTATGTTTTTCTTCGGGGTTTAAATCCAGTGGAAATAACAGGACTGTCACAGGTATATGAAGAATATATTCTTTTCCACAGTAGAGCAGTAAAAATTATATATCGCTTCTGGCAATTGTTCTTCTCCAGTTATTTTACATAATTTATTGCTTTATGAGTTTTAAATGTTCTTGGGTTGCTTTCTCTCATGTAAATTTAGAGAGCGAGACCGCACAGGGCCGCCACAAGAAGATTATATGTTAAAGGTTCATAAAAATTCTGGATGGTAGAAGAACCGAGTCTGGAGGACTCTATAATTGCTGGGACGCAAAGGTATATGATCATCCTATGTGAAAAAATAGAAAACATGAAATCATACACCCAATACGAATCATATTCTGACGCGCGCTAAGTTTACAGTTAAGACTATTTTAAACACTAGCGTATTCAGTTATATATATTTAAGAAAAACTCTCCGCGAGTCTAATGGTTAAAAAACACACGTATATACAGAACTACACTGTATTAATTGGTTATAAATCCCTTAGCGGCTTCTAAATAAATTTAAGCATCTATTATATTGGGAAGTAACGTATAGATATATCATTTAATTTACAACTGGAAACTTTTGAGATGGGTTTATTTAATAAGTTTAAATTAACACAAAATCCAGTGAAATAAAAATGAAAGAACTAGACCACTGATCACTTCAAACTAATATATTACCGCTTGCACAAACAGAATGAATTTAAGTCTCCAATATAGAAGATATCCGCGAGAAATCTTGTTCTATAAGCTAGTACTTTTATTCAGACTCTCTGGCGCAAATGATAAACGCATTCTTCAGTGGTCTCAATATATAATTAAAGAATTGAAGGATCAGGGGGACACGCGAACTTTCACAACTTTGTTGATATCAGGGGAATTCTGCGTTTCTGCGCCGCCATCCCAGCACCATTACCCAACTATCTACCGCTAGACTTTCCCCGTTCGTCTCGGTCTGCGAGCGATTTCAGCGCTCTTCTCTGGTTCGCACTGAAGTGTTAAACGAAGGCGTGAAACTGCTTCGTCCGTTCTGGGGACCACCACTGCCTTTGAGGATACCGGTCTCCCGATAAGTTTTGGCAACTCCTACTAGGCGGGGTGACAGAAAGGTGTAGAGAAATGCTTGATTATAATCGCTCTAGAGATAGGCAGTAGGCGTGGTTTAACCTCCCCTATACCGAAACTCCTGGATCCTCGCATGATAACTGTTTATCATATTAATTATCCAACGTTGGGAAAAATCCACGTGGAAATGATGCATACTAATGAGCCCGCGTGGCATCCACGTTGACTATTGTGTTTCACACAAATCCAGGGGCTGCGATGCTATTCAAGGCTACTATCCTTTATCATCCATCAATTCGGGGAATTCAATTTTCATACTCTACGTCACAGCACGAACAGTCATTAATGATTGAAATAAGCATCTTGGCATAGTCATTAATGATTGTAGCAGGCATCTTGTCTTGACACAGTCATTAATGATTATAGTAGGCATCTTGTCTTGGCACAGTCATTAATGATAGTATTAGACATCTTGTCTTGACACAGTCATTAATGCTTGTATTAGGCATCTTATCTTGGCACAGTCATTAATGATTGTAGTAGACATCTTGTCTTGTCACAGTCATTAATGATTGTAGTAAGCATCTCATCTTGGTACAATCATTAATGATTGTAGTGAGGATCTTGTCTTGTCAGTCATTAATGATTGAAGTAAGCATCTTATCTTACCACGGTCATTAATGATTATGGTAGGCATCTTGCCTTGGTACATTCATTAATGATTGTAATAAGGATCGTATGTAGGCACAGTCATTAATGATTGTAGTAGGCATCTTCTGATGGCTTAATTAATCAACACAGACGTTTTTTTTTCTACATGCACAGTTAGGTAACACGGCAACAGCTTGTAAGCCTGGATCAACTGATGTAGGGAAGAATAATTTATCTGCGTCTGCATTCAAACATTCAGCAGCCGCTACATCTGTGGAAGACAGTCCTATCTCCGCTGGAGCATCAAAGAAGATAAAACCCTGCAAGAGGAAGAATAGGAAAGATCCTAATGAACCTCAGAAGTAAGGTGTACAGTGTATAATTATATCTTACTTCAGTTTGTAGATATATTTTTGTTGGTACGGCGTTTATTCTGTTGATACATCTTATGTTTATTTTTTTTATATTGTTTGTTTGTTTCTTGGAAAGGGAAGGTTACACACACATAGAAAGTTTTGGTTTTGACTTTATTTGGACTGAGTGGAGGGGGGAAGAAGTTACTATATTGTCTTTAATTTATTACACTATATATCCTAATTATAAACCATCGAGGGTTGAACGAAATACTTTGTTTATAAAAAAAAGTCCTTATTATTGATGTAGTAGTATGTTCCTTATCATCTGTGCATTAGTATATCTTTATCATTAGTGTAGCAGTTGTGCATCAGCAGTGTATAGGTATGTTCCTTATCATCAGTGTATATATATGTCTCTCATCATCAGTGTATACGTATGATCCTTATCTTCAGTGTACAGGTATGTTCCTCCTCATCAGTGTATACGTATGTTCCTTATCTTCAGTGTACAGGTATGTTCCTCATCATCAGTGTATACGTATGTTCCTTATCTTCAGTGTACAGGTATGTCCCTCATCATCAGTGTATACGTATGTTCCTTATCTTCAGTGTACAGGTATGTTCCTCATCATCAGTGTATACGTATGTTCCTTATCTTCAGTGTATAAGTACGTTCCTTATCATCAGTGAATAGATATGTTCCTTATCATCAGTGAATAGATATGTTCCTTATCATCAGTGAGGAGGTATATTCCTTATCAGCAGTGTATAGGTATGTTTCTTCATCATCAGTGTACAGGTATGGTCCTCATTATGGACATTTATTACTCCCATTTTATCATAAATACAGTGTATTAACAAATTATCAGGGAATGGTTGCTTTCCGTTATCTAAAGATCAGCAATGATGTAACAGAAAGGGGAGTTGAGAAACATTTTCCGAGAATTCATAAAACGCCAGAATTATCGCCTACTTGCTGGTGTTACCACATTGCGCTGGCGATCAGTTGTTCAAGGTTCAAGCCCGAGCATGTGAAGGAGTGTAATCGACCGGGATTTTGACTGAATAGCCTGAACGGCTCCTGAGAATAAACCCTCTGCGAAGCGCCTGACCGGGTTGGAAGGAAAGTCCACAGGCTAAACGCATAGCTACTGAAGGCACACACATAGCCATGATTTTGACATTCAATAACTTTTTTAATTTAATGAGTTAATTGTTCAAATTGCACACAAGAATACCTTAGGGTTCAACCAATCAATTGACAGTTGTTTTGCATCTGGGTCACGAGAGTTTTTTGGCGTACGGGCTTTCCCGTTAGTATGGTGTGTGGCCTCCTCTTGCATCGATCAGCGACTGGCATCTCCTGGGCATGGATGCAATCAGACGTCTGATGTGGGCCTGTGGGATGGCTGCCCACTCTTCCCGGAGTGCCTGGAACAGATCACGATGATTGGCTGGAGCAACGTCTCGGCGACAAACACGTCTATGCAGCTCATCCCACAGGTGCTCAATCGGACTCATGTCTGGAGACAGGGATGGCCAGGGAAGGGTGAGAATGTTGGTGGCAGTCAGGAACTGCGTGGTCAACCGTGCACAATGGGGTGTGGCGTTGTCCTGTTGAAACACAGACCTTTGGGCAGCCAAAAGTGGAAGGACATGGGGTTGAAGAATTTCATTGACGTATCGTTGCGCATTCAAGCCTCCTTCAATGTGCACCAATTGACTCCTTCCGTTGTATCTGATCATTCCCCACACCATTGCACCTCCACCACCGTGCGGGGAAGCTTCATCAACGCAATTGTGGGCAAAACATTCATTTCGTCTACGGTAGACCCTACGCCGTCTATCATGACGCTGCAACAAAAAGAAAGATTCGTCACTAAACCAGACACGTCTCCATTGATTGTCAGCTCCCCAGGGACGATGCTGGTTGGTCCAAAGAAGTCAATTTTGGCGATGGCGGCGCGTAAGGACAGGTCCTCGGTGAGGTCGTTGTGCCCAAAGTCCAGCGTCATGCAGTCTATTCCGGACAGTTTGATCAGACACATGACATCCTGCAGGCAATGACTGGGCAGTTGAGGAAGCTGTTGCAAACCTGTGTCTGAGGTGACGAAGCCGGATAACGCGATCCTCCGCTGCTGTTGTCACTCTGGGTCGTCCACAGCGATGCCGGTCTTCAACTGAGCCAGAGGCTTGGAACCGGTGCCAAAGTCGACTGATGGTACTCTGATGCACGTTTATGCCTGGCAACCTGACTTTGACTTTCGCCTGCATGCAGTCGGCCAATAGCAATGTTCCTTAAATTTATCGATAGAGACGCCATAAATGTCTGCTTGAAAATGAACTGATTTTTGTGTGTGTAGCGTTATCCTTTTAAAGGGTTTCAGTTGCGTAGTCAGTGAATAGTGTTCACCCCAAATTTTGTTGCTTTCACGTGTGCGCAACATGAGCTGTGGTCAAAAATTGCGTCATAAACACTATTGACCACTGCGTTGTAACGATTACAAAAACCAACGCAATTCAGGTCAGCACGTGCATTTCACAATGTAAAGAATATTTGAGGCTGGTTTTTATATACGTTAGCACCAAATTTTACTTACAAACTCATAAAAACGCGCCCTCGGATAGCTATGCGTTTCTTTTTTTGAACAGTATATTAACACACACACACACGCACGCACACACACGCACGCGCACGCACACACGCCCACACACACACAAACGGTATTGAATCAGTTTTACAAATTAACGGTACACGAGAAACTTGGGACGACCCCGGGTTTCACCCTTCGTCAGCCACAGTTACAAACAGGCAACAGAGAAAAGAAATAATAGACGGGATAAAGAAAAATACTATAGACACTACAAACACGTAGTAGATATAAAATATAACAAGACAGACGAAATGTAATAATAAAGCAAGGAAAAGACGAAACGGAATACAAAATTATCAAAACATGAAATTCAACAATCAACGAGAATCAAAAGCCAGAATATGGATGATGATTTGAGCGTAGAGGCTTTTTGTGTACATAAAACACAACAAGTAAAGCCTAATATAAGCCAGAGAAAGTCCTTGATCAACCTACGAGGTGATTGACACGTTACTTCCTAGTTTTAAATGTGCATACCCTCATTTACATGTAAGTAGCTCTGTGAGTAGCTCTGTAAGTAGAGGTGATTGAAACGTTATTCCCTAGTTTTAAATCTGTAGTTTTAAATCTCCATACCCTCATTTACATGTAAGTAGCTCTGTAAGTAGAGGTGATTGAAACGTTACTCCCTAGTTTTAAATCTGTAGTTTTAAATCTGAATACCCTCATTTACATGTAAGTAGCTCTGTAAGTAGAGGTGATTGAAACGTTACTCCCTAGTTTTAAATCTGTAGTTTTAAATCTGAATACCCTCATTTACATGTAAGTAGCTCTGTAAGTAGAGGTGATTGAAACGTTACTCCCTAGTTTTAAATCTGCATACCCTCATTTACATGTAAGTAGCTCTGTAAGTAGCACAAAGGAAAATGATGATGATAGTATTTGTGCTAGTTCTTTCTTTAGCTTGTCTATATAGGAAACAAGAGTGAAAACTCGTAACCTAGGTGATCGGTAAAGTCAAAAAGTTAGCTTGTCTGTATAGGAAACAAGAGTGAAAACTAGTAACCTAGTGGATCGGTAAAGTCAAAAAGTTAGCTTGTCTGTATAGGAAACAAGAGTGAAAACTAGTAACCTAGTGGATCGGTAAAGTCAAAAAGTTAGCTTGTCTGTATAGGAAACAAGAGTGAAAACTAGTAACCTAGTGGATCGGTAAAGTCAAAAAGTTAGTTTGTCTATAACTTTCTTTATTTTTTTACTTCTTCCTGTTCTTTCATATTTCTTTCTTTCTTTCTTTCATTCTTTCATTCTTTCTGTCTCATTCTTCTTTCCTTTTTATCTTTCTCGGTCTTCTTTTTTCCCTTTCTTTCTTTCTCTATCTTTTTTCTCATTCTTTCTTTTTTCTTGTTATTTCTTTCTTTGTTTTTCTTTCTTTCTCATTCTTCTGTCTTTCTTTCTTTTCTCTCGTTCTTTCTTTCGTTTTTCTTGTTCTTTCTTTCTTTCTTTATTTCCTTTTTTCTCATTCTTTCTTTCTGTCTTTCTTTCATTTTCTTTCTTTTTGTTCTTTCTTTCTCTTTTTTCTTTCTTTATTTGTTGTTCTTTCTTTCTCTTTTTCTGCCTTTTTCTTTATTTTTTTCTTTCTTTCTTTATTTTTCTTTCTTTTTCTTTTTTTTCTTTCTTCTTGAATGTATGCCATTTTCTCAGGAAAGTTAATGTAAAAGTGTTTTCCTGGTTGTGTATTTCTGATATTTTGGTACATGTACAGGTGTACAAAAAGAAAACTGAGATTGCAAAGAAACAGTACCTGAAACAACTGGCTGCGTACAGGGCTAGTCAAGTGTCACAGGTGAGTTTTTGTGATGACAAGGTAAAAGTCAGGTATTGCATGTGAGTTTAGGTGATGATGAGATGATATCCAGGTATTACATGCGAGTTTTGATGATGAGATGGTAGTCAGGTACTGAAGGTGAGTTTTTTTTTAATGAGAGATAATAGTCAAGTATTACACATTTTGATGATGAGATGGTAGTCAATTATCAGAGGTGAGCATTGGTAATGATGAGATGGTAGGTATCCCAGCTGGGTTTTAGTGATGAGAAGATGAGGGGATATCACAAGTGGGTTTTAATGATGAGAAGATGAGGGGATGATAGTCAGGTATTAAAGGTGAATTTTGATGATCAGATGATGATAAGCAGGTATCATAGCTGAGTTTTGGTGATGAGGAAATGATAGGTGTCACAGGTGAGTTTTTGTGATGAGGAGATAATAATTAGGTATCAGAGGGGATTGTTTGTGATGAGATGATAATTAGGTATCAGGGGTGAGTGTACGTGATGAGGAGATTATAATCAAGCATCACCCATAGGTTTCTGCGATGAAGAGATTATATGGGGAAGTAGTCTGGGAGTATAGCCATCATCATTAAGCACTGTTATGGTTGGCATTGATGATTATGACTATTTCGTTCTGTCTTTGATTTCTTGAGTCAGCCGTGTTTTCAATTTGTGTCCGACGTGCTGTAGTCACTTTATTGTGAGGTATTATTGCTATTATTTTTGTTAAAACATGACAGGTAGAAATAGTAATGAAAATACGTTTTTTATGTTCATATATATATATATAGTGTTTTCTTCTGGTTTACATCATGTATTCTTTATAATCTTCTGTGAGAGTAAGCCATCATGTATTACTTCTTACTTTATATAATAGCCAAGCATGTCGCACAAGATGACTAATATGAGGTTGTGAAAGGGGCTGGCAACCTTATCATTAAAACTAATGGCCACAGAAACCGTTGCTGCAACATCATATGACTACTTGGCACAGGCTTCCTGCAATGGAACTAGTTGTAGTGGTGACGCCATGCTCTATAAGGAAAATCATGATGATGATGATAATCTGTCAACTTGTATTATTTCTTATTTTCTGTCATCGTCTAACATCTTGTATTATTTCTTATTTTCTGTCATCGTCTAACGTCTTGTATTATTTCTTATTTTCTGTCATCGTCTAACGTCTTGTATTATTTCTTATTTTCCGTTATCGTCTGGTATTATTTCTTATTTTCTGTCATCCTCTAACATCTGGTATTATTTCTTATTTTCTGTAACCGTCTACCATCTTGTATTATTTTTTATTTTCTGTAACCGTCTACCATCTTGTATTATTTCTTATTTTCTGTAACCGTCTACCATCTTGTATTATTTCTTATTTTCTGTCATCGTCTAACATGTTGTATTATTTCTTATTTTCTGTCATCATCTAACGTCTGGTATTATTTCTTATTTTCTATAAACGTCTACCATCTTGTATTACTTATTACTTTGTGAGTGTTATTTATCAACTCAGATTTTGTTTGCCATTTTTGCAGTCTGCAACGCAAGAAGCTAAGAAGGCACCATCACCATCAGGTCTGGAAAATGCTTCAGTTGGGAATGCGCCTGGGACCTTCAGTTTTCAGACACTGGGAGCAACACCTGTGCCAGGTAAATGCAGGACTGGCTCAGTTATATGATAGTCTTTGCTATTCCACAAGCTGTTCTGTTCATTCTTCATCCTTTTCCTTTTTGCCTCTTGTGGAACATGAAGCCCGCCACTGTTGTAGTGAAGATTGAAACGGTATGACATGGTGGCCAATATAGAAATAATGATGCTGTATAATAGAGGGACTGCAGAAGTGACTGCATCATTAATTAGGCTGGATTCATCATCATCTCAACCCATAACCCGTCATGGGTCGTAGGGGTGCCATGGTGGAAGCATCAACAGACAGGGTCCTCCACTGCTCTCTATTCTCAGCAATGCGTACAAGTGTGGAGAAACCGTGTCCTGCCCATTCTTTGATGTTATCAGCCCAGGATTTTCTTTGCCTTCCTCTTCTCCGTTTACCTTCGACTGTTCCCTGGAGGATCGTTTTCGAAAGGGAGTCATGACGAGTTACATGCCCAAACCAGGCAAGCTTTCGACGTTTCACTATTGACAAAAGTGGTTCTTGATGGCCTGCATAGGTGTTTATCTTCTCTCTAACATAGACATTTGTTTTGTGCTCTTTATAGCAAATGCGCAAAATTCTTCTATAACATTTATGCTCGAAAGCCTGAATCCTTCGCTCCGTATCTGCAGTGAGTGTCCAGCCCTCACACCCATACAAGAGAATAGATAATACAAGTGATTTGTATAATTTGATCTTCACAGGAAAACTGATGTTACTTTTCCAGATCACATTCAACCTTGTCATGGCAGCTGAGGCCATCTCAAGTCTTGTCTTGATTTCTTTATTTGATCTTCCATCACTACATATAGTGGACCCGAGATATTTAAAGGTGTTAACTTCTTCTAACATTTGCCCATTTAACGTAATGTTGGTCGGAACATGTTTCTTATGGCTATTCACCAATATCTTGCTTTTTTCTATATTAATTTCCATCCCATATGTTCTTGTTACTTTCTCCAGTCTAGAGGTAAGGTCTTGAAGTTCTGATTCTGTTCCAGCTATCAGATCAATATCATCAGCAAAACGTAGATTACACAGAGGTCGGCCTCCAATCGATATGGTTGATTTATAATCGCAGAGAGCCTCCTGCATAATATGTTCTAGATAAATGTTAAAGAGCACTGGTGACAGGATACATCCCTGGCGAACTCCTACAGTTGTTTTGAAAAATTCTCCAATGTCATTGCTTGCAAAAACAGCACTGCTTGCGTCCTTGTATAGTGCTTCAATGATATCTATGATGTTGGTATCAAAATTGAATTTTCTCATTATTTGCCATAAACCTTCATGCCAGACTCGATCGAAGGCTTTTGTGAAATCGATGAAGTTATGGTATAAATCATGTTGATGCTGGAGATGTTTTTCGATCAGTAATCTAATATTGAAGATTTGTTCTGAGGTACTTCTTTTGGTCTAAAGCCAGCCTGTTCCTCTGACAAGATTTCTTCTGATTTCTGTTTTATTCTGTTCAAAAGTATCCTTAACATCACCTTACTTGGATGACTAATAAGGCTAATGGTTCTGTAGTCTTGCACATTTTTAGATTTCCTTTCTTTGGAAGCGGTATTACTAATGACTGCGTCCATTCTTTTGGCCATTTTTTTTGTACTCCATATCTTCTGGCAAATTGTTGTCATGATTTTTACTATATCTGGTCCTCCATATTTCAAGAGCTCTGCTGGTATATTATCCACACCCGGTGACTTCCCTCCTTTCATCGAACATATAGCCTCTTCCACTTCTTCCCGTAGTATTGCTGCATTTCCGAGTTCTCTGTTTTCGCACTTAATGTTGTTTAATATGCCTAAGTCAGTGTCAAGTTTACAGTTATATAATTCTTTACAATATTCTGTCCACCTTCTCATTACAGCTGTTTTTTTCATTGAGCAGAGCCCCATTGCTATCTTCTATGACAGTTACCCTGGGCTGTTGGGGTTTTGATAGTCTTCTTAATGTGTCAAAAACTGCCTTGCTGTTACCTTTTATTAGCCCCGTATTAATGGACTCACATAACTTCATAACTTCAGAATTTCATCTGTAACCCATGGTTTGTTTATTTTCTTTCTTTTACCAAGTATTTCTGTTGCTGATTCAATGAGCACGTCTTTCATGTTCTCTGTGATTGAGTTGATATCATCCTCCAAAAAGTTGAGAGCTGCGAATTTTCCTCCAACAGTTGCCTCAAAGATTCCCGCGATTTCTGGATCTTTCAATTTGTCTAAATTGAATCTTAACTGAGAACATCTGTTTTGATTATAGTTTTTTTTTTGAGTTTAAGCTTGAGCGTCATCAATACCATGTCGTGATCACTACCAATGTCGGCGCCAGGAAAAGTCCTAGTCTTGGCTTTATTAATGCTGGACTTGAATCTTTTGGATACAAGAATAAAATCAATTTGGTTATGTATCTCCGTTTTTGGGGCATGCCACGTTGTTCTTCTTGATAACTTATGAGGAAATAGTGTATTTGCAAGGGTTAGTTTATAGTTGCTGGCAAATTCTAGTAGCCTTAGTCCTCGATCGTTGGTTTCTCCAGTCCCAAATTTCCCCACTGTGCCAGCCGAGTGACCGTATGCATCTGGCCCTATTTTAGCATTCCAATCACCTAGAACGATGAGAAGATCTTTCTTTGGAATTTTCTTAATTGCTTCATCCAGATTGTCATAAAATGTATCAATTGCCTCATCCTCATAGTCAGTAGTGGGGGCATATACCTGTATGATGGAGATGTTCTTTGGATGTGCTGCAATACGAATGGTGATAAGCCTGCTATTTATTGGGGTGCAGCTGATGACAGAGTTCAATCTATCTTTATGTACGATAAAACCTACTCCATGCTGATGTTTAGACTCATCTCCACTAAACCAAATTTTGTGACCATCATCCATTATTGATTCACCTAATCCTGTCCATCTGACTTCTGCTAGGCCCAGGATGTCCCACGAGTATCTAACAAGTTCATGTGTTAGTTCTTTGACTTTTCCACACGCATATAGCGTGCGTACATTCCAAGTTCCAACAACAAAATTTTCTCTTGGAAGTTTCAAAACAGGTGTTTGTACCCCATTCGTTGACTTATCACTCTCAAGGGGCAATGAGAGCGCGGTCGTTGTTAATCCGGGCATCGGCCGATCCGGCAAATTATTACTGAGTTGACTTTCCATCATAACATTTCAGTGGGCAAGAGGTTTGCTTGGCGGTGCCCATCTCCTCTCCAAGTATCCTTGCAGGTACATACAAAAATGTACCTGGAGCAGTAACAATAGCCCTCAATAAATCTGTAATGTTTTGAAACACTGTCCGGTTGACACATCACAAAAACCGCCATCTTGTTCACTCGGTAAACACAAACAGCGAACTCACATGACAGGCAAACTTGATGTTTTCATCTTTAAAATACTTATCAACACAATCCAGAAAATGAGCCAAACACACTACAAACTCATACAGCATTAATGAGGGCTGCTACCACAGATGCAGACTCCAAAACGACGACATGAAATGCACACACAAAAAGTGCGGCTTACCACGCCGCCATCTTGTATCCTAGGTATAGATCTGATGTTATGTGTTGAAAATCGCGCTAATGACCCCTGTCCACGAAGCACTATTTTAGTGGTGCCTAGTTGGCAGGGAGGATAGTGGGATTTGCTTCCATAGCTAGGCGACGTTGCCACTCGGAAGGTCCTGGGTTTGATTTTCCGATAAGCCTCTCACTTCCGTAGTTTTTCTGTTGTCTAGTTTTCAACTTATTTTTTTCTCATGTGTGCTTGAAACATACCCTTATGTGTGTATTATTTATTTGATAGCGAGACAGCTGTGGTTAGTCACTTTTTATATGGATATGCTTATATCTGTCATTGCATTTGTTCTGTGATTTGCAATCTCATGAATCCTTGTTTTTTAAAAGTTCTTATTCAATAGGGTACAGGAATAGGCTCGGTGCACTTTCCGAGGGTCTCTGATGAGATAAAGGAAGATTAGGACTAGTGCTCACTCTAGCATGTCATACAAGCCAACTAATGTGAGGTTGGGCATGAGGCTGGCAACCTCATCATGTCAAAAAAATTCGTACAGAAGGGAGCCGCGCTGGTGTAATGGTTACCACACTGCGCTGGCGATCGGGTGATCCAGGTTCAAGCCCAGGTGAGAACATTTGAGGGAGTGTCGTCGACCGGGATTTGGACTGGATTAATTCGAGCCCTGGCAAGTGCATTTGAAGGAGTGTCATCGACCAGGGACTGGAATAACCTGAACGGCTCCTGAGCCGACCCAGCTCTAATGGGTACTCTCCGAATATGGCAAGTATCTGCCTGAATGGCAAGAGGACACTTGTCAGCATACAGGAAAAAAATGTGATATGTAAAATCAGTCTCAGGTTAGACATACTAACCTGAGATTTCACCTCGAGTAATAGCGGGCCTACGTTAAAAAAATTTCTACAGAAACCACAACTGCCAGAGGATGTGAATCTATTTTCTGCTAGGAGCCCAGTGGTGGCACCATGCTCCATAGGGAACAAACAGTAAAATGGTGATTATGATGGATTTTAGTCTTTTCTATTTTACAGATTCTCGACTTATTACAGATTCTCATGTTTTTTTCAAGATTCTCATATTTTTCCAGTTCTCATAATTTTTTTATTTTACAGATTCTCATGTCTTCACTGATTTTCACGTTTTTACATATTTTTATAATTTCACAGATTTTCATGTTTTTGAAATTTTTTATAATTTCACAGATTTTCATGTTTTTAAAATTTTTTTATAATTTTAGATTTTCATGTTTTTACAAATTTTTATAATTTCACAGATTTTCATGTTTTTACAGATTTTTATAATTTCACAGATTTTCGTGTTTGTACAGATTTTTATAATTTCACAGATTTTCACATTTTACAGATTATCATGTTCTTACAGATTCTCAGGTATCACCACTCAGTATGATGGGGCAGATAATGCGTCAGCAAAGACAACAACAATCATCACCACATGTTGTACAAATGTCACCTCAGGTGATGCAACAGCAACACCAGTTACACCACCACCAGCAGCAACAGCTACTACAACAGATAAGTATGGGTCGGATATTGCCTTTATCACCTTCGCATCAGCAGCACCCACCATCACAGCAGCAGTTAACTCTGCTTGGCCCTATGTACACCTGTCCACCACATGCAGGCCAGGCAGGACCCATCAGTTACCAGCCAACCATGAATGACCACAGTGTTTTTGGTCTGTCAGACATAGCCAGGGTAAGTGGCTAACACCTTTTTATTAAGAGTGAAGTGATTTCATTCTTTCTTTAAGTGAAGTGATGTCCTTCCTTCTTTTTTGTTATAAGCTATTTCCTTCCTTCTGTTTGTTATAAGTGTTTTCATTCCTTCTTCTTGTTATAAGTGAAGTGATTCCCTTCCTTCTTTTTTGTTATAAAAGAGGTGATTTCTTGCTTCTTTTTTTTTGTTATAAATGAAGTGATTTCCTTCCTTCTTTTTGGTATAAGTGAATTGATTTCCTTCCTTCTTTTTTTTTAATGAGGTGAATGTATAGAAATTCTTTACTTCTTTTTTGTTATGAATGAAGTCATTTACTTCCTTCTTTTTGGTCTGAATGAAGTGTTTTTCCTTTTTTTAAATTAAGAATAAAGTGTTTTACCTCCCTTCTTTTTTTGATTATAATAGAATATGTTTCATTTATTTCAAATGTTATCAGCGTTGACTGTGTGCAGAAATTAAACCTACCTCTTGAACGTTCTTTATGACCTTATGAACATAAAGTACAAGTAGGTTTTTTTTTCCTATAGGACCTCTGTAAAATGGTAGAATGAAAAAAAATTACAAAAAAACACAAATAGTAATACATCTTACAAAGAGAAAGGACAAGAAAAACCTATGTTGCGGCCACAAGGCCTTCATCAGGGACAGATAAACAAGAGACAGGAGGGAAAGAAAGTGAGAATTAA
>JAMPIV010021676.1:0-85638 GCA_024509875.1 Oreohelix idahoensis | reverse complement strand
TTCTCAGTTTTTCCTGATACTAAGACAATTAAATTCCCCTCTGAATGTTATTTTTACAAAGTCATTTCAAGATGAGGGGCCATAATGTTGAGCTCAGCTGGCCAAATCAGCTTATCTTGCGTGATGGCGGCAGGAAAGGACTCCTCTGCTCGAATTCTCCTCTGGGCTCTGGAGACACCTCACTGATAGCTAAAAAGACCAAGGAGTATGCTGTCCGACTCTGGATTCAGCAAAGCTCTGACCAGGTGCTGCTCAGTACCATCAAGACCACGGTCCCTGAAAACAAGAAGGATGTACCTTCTACTTCATAACTAATTGATACTCTAGTTCTACACTGAGCACAATACAACACAAACATTGAGTTCAGAGCGTTAGGCCAACTGTCAGCTTCATCTGAAATACTTTATACCAGCATTACCCTCCTTAATGGTCACTACGCCTCTGCACTTCCAGCATTATTTCTGTCTAATCAATCATCCAGGTGTCAGTGTACTATTTGGCCATTCCATGCCGTTTTACTTCCCTCCGACACCCTCTGTTCAGGCTGGAGCATTATAGGCTTTATCTCCTGTTTTGCCACTGAACTACACATATATATACAGGCATAAATTAACAATTTACATTCAATTTTCATTAAAAGATACTGAATGGTTCAAGCTTACCACAATTTCATGGAATAAACACAGATACGTTGATTAGCAATGAATTCTGGCACAATTACTGGCACAAATTCCCATCTGCTTATGTTCCAGGCTTTTATTTAACACAAATATGAGCTGGCTTCAACGCACTGTTGCTTTATCAAGATTATTTGCACTAGTGGTCTCGAACTAACGCTCCTAAGTGAGTATATCAGCGAGTCTAGCCAATGAGGCCACGTTTCGACAAGTGTTTGAAAAAATGTTACCTTTTCACGTCTCCCCTAACAACGAAAGATAGTATTTATAGCCCGACCAATCGTGGTTAGTCTTTCATTTGTTGCGCTCCAATCAATTTGGAGTTTACATGGTAGGCTAATTCTGTAACGTAAGATTTTTTTCAAACACGTTATAAAAAAATTTTATGAGCAGAAATGATTCCATGCTGTCAGGCATCCCCACTATTTTATTTTGGTTATAATTTATTAATTCCTGGACTATTTGCGTAACGTTTTACATATTCTTTGTCAGCAAGCCCTAAGGAACCCAAATATCCAACTTTAAAAGAGCTACGTGGCTGCGTTCAAAATATGTATTTTCTACCTCCTGTTTCGAAGATGTGCTGTCTGGGTACTGTTATGTTTTCAACCGTAAACCCATCTAATGTTATCTTTTCTAATAAGAGTTTTTCAGGATTTATAAACATAACTCTGGGATGGGTAATGTATTTTATCACTGTCCGTCTGAAAAAAAAGTTAGTGCATGTAGTCTTACACGCGTGATAGTAGTAATTGTGTATCGCGCGAAGCGGGTTTAGTGTTCGGCTTTCTGCCTCTCCCTTCTCGCTATCCTTTTGTCCATCTGTCTTTTGATCTTGGTAACATAGTGTAGAAAAAGACATGAATGGAATTTAAAATTTAGGTCAACTTGCATATTTCAAGGTTTTTCTTAGAAAGGCAGCACATTTTATTGTGTGTTTGGGAAACGCGTGTATGTTGCAGAAGGCCTTTAATATCAACGTGAAACGTTACAATTTGCATACGCAGTAGAAAACAAGGGGATTTCGAGTACAGTCATTGTGACAGCACTGTTCTTTACCATTCTTCTTCCTTTATTTATTATATGTATTTATTAGGCTTTATATTTACTTGATAATTTATATATGTGGATTAGAATATTCCACGACAACACCCAGCATGTGCCCGATTGCTACTGTGCTCAAGGCATTTACAGCTTGGCTCTGTGTGTCTTACTTCGTCTGTTGTCACTGGGCGGCTCTGGCAAAGTAGGCCCGCTTTTTCTTTTATAAGCCCAGGTCGAATCACTCAATTTACTGCGCGCTGCGCGGATTAATTTAGCCACTTAAATGACACTCGCGATTTTGCTTTACCAGGCCGACAACAGAAATATGCACACCTATTTCTAGAGCAAAAACACAATTCTACACCACAACTTAATTTCAAGGCATTATTATGGCCTTTTCATCAATCTTGAAGACTTTTTACATACTAGCGTGCTGCGCGCACTTCTAAAATACATGGGCGATAAATCTGCCTAGAAACAGGTAGGGGCGGGCGTCTCCTTTTCGGCCCCATCACATATCTCCCTCCTGATTTTGTTGTCGTCCCGACAACATCACTACCTCTGGCGCTTCAGTCGAAATCTCTCGGATCGTTGGTGCTGCGCCTGATTATTTCTCAGCTGCGATGTTTTGGGCTCAGATTCTGTATTCGGTACAACCCGGCTGGGGACACTCTTGGTCGTCATGTCTCCAGTTGTACGTTGTCGGGCTGTCAGCCGCTGTAGTCTTGAAGACTCGCTCACCGGTGCCGCGTCGCTGTCTGCCCGTGACATCTGCCTGTCAGTGCTTGCAGCTGTCGAGTTTGAAGAGAGATCGCTCTTGACGTGCTTTCCACTCATCTTGTGTGGACGGTGGCTTACATTCCCCACAGTCTGCTTTTGATGAATCTCCTCTGCTGAACCTTGATTTGCACTTCCTCCTATCTTCCTCCCCTAGACGAAGGCCAATTCTCTCGGCGCCCTTAGTGTGACAGTTGTCGTGGCCATCTCTTGGCTTGCGCCCTAAAGGCAACCTGGTTGTGACAGTCCGTCTAGGGAAAAAGCTCCTTGAGGGACAGGCGGCTATCAAATGTTCTGGGTATTTGCATCCAAAACATCTCTTCGGAAGCGGGCCTTGAGGGCACTTGGCTGCCATGTGGTCTGACAGGTCTCCACAATTGTAGCATCTTATCTTTCTGGGCTTCCTCTGTGCCATGGGTCGCTTCCTGCTGCCCTTACCTCTTGACCGCCAATGCCGCATACAATGACTGCTTCCATGCCCTGGACCGATGGTTTGCTGTCAAATTCTACTCGTTCTATCTTCGCCAGACTTCGGAATCCCTTTCTGAAGATTTTGGTTTGATGTACGAATACATCAATACCTCCATCATCTGGCGTGATGAACCTCCATCCCCGGTGGACACTATACCACTTGCAAACTCCTTTTTGCCTTGTCGGTGCCACTGCGTTTATTGGTGCTGTCAGCTCACAGCTTTCCTTGACGACAGCCTGACTCTCACATACAAGAAGGGCTAGTTGAGGTTTTGCTGACGGACCCCCCCACACCTCCTCGTCTTGCGTTGGCCGCTCCCGCGGACACACCTCCTCGTCTTGCGTTGGGCTGGTTCCCGCGGCTGCATGGGTGCTACTCTTTCTCTGCCACCTCCTCTTGTGCTGGCGAACTGGAATCTGTGACATCTGTGCCTAACTGGAACTTTAGAAGAGATAATTCTGCTTTCTTTGAGTGCCTCCTTTTTCATTCTGTTCTTCTGCACTTGGCTATCTGGACCAGTGTCTCAGGGTTTTTTACTTTCACCATAAACAGCATATTCCCAAGGGAAATTCACTGGTCATCTCACTGACTGGTGGTTTGCTCGCTGTAGGCTCTTTCTATTATCTTGAGTTACTGCTCAGGTGCTGGCTCATTGGCTCCGCCATGTAGTATCCGTAATTTGTCATGAGATATACCCATGGTGTGGTCACGTTGTTCCAGATCATGTCTAACCTTTTTTTTGTCTTCTGCCCAAAAAGGCGCCCTACCTTCCACGCCGGCTTCCACATCTTCCACAAATCTCTTGCCAAGTGGGACTCCCATCTCTCACTAAATAAACCTTATCTACTGGCTCCTTCACGTACACTACCTTCACAGGTTGCATTAGCCATCTTTGCTGCAGGAATGCACTGCTGGGTGTTTACAATATTTGTTCGTTTGCTGTTTGCTCAAGGTCACTGTTCTGCCTTATCCTGCCAGACGATCGCCCAATTGTGATATAGGGTGGCGAGAGATGGTGATGATGATAGTATTGTGATATGTTTGATCATCTCTCTTGTCACACTACAGCACCGGACCACGAACAACAATAAAAACTCTTGATTCTAGAGGGCAGGGGTTGTATTTATTTTACAAACCCATTCAGTGACAAAGCAAACCATTATAAAACAAAATAAACCAACGAACCATACAACAAAAACAAAACACCCAGCATGTGCCCGATTGCTACTGTGCTCAAGGCATTTACAGCTTGGCTCTGTGTGTCTTACTTCGTCTGTTGTCACTGGGCGGCTCTGGCAAAGTAGGCCCGCTTTTTCTTTTATAAGCCCAGGTCGAATCACTCAATTTACTGCGCGCTGCGCGGATTAAATTAGCCACTTAAATGACACTCGCGATTTTGCTTTACCAGACCGACAACAGAAATATACACACCTATTTCTAGAGCAAAATCACAATTATACACCACAACTTAATTTCAAGGCATTATTATGGCCTTTTCATCAATCTTGAAGACTTTTTACATACTAGCGTGCTGCGCGCACTTCTAAAATACATGGGCGATAAATCTGCCTAGAAACAGGTAGGGGGCGGGCGTCTTCTTTTCGGTCCCATCACAATAGGACCCTCGTATTACATCAGTACCCCTGAATATTGGTGTAACTTTTCATCAACGGGGAATTCTCTCCACCTGGGCTCATTAACAATGCACAATAGAAACGTGGGCTCATTAGCAATGCAGCATTTCCACGAGGACTGTCAACACGTTGGATCATTAATATGTAGACTGCTATCTTCCGTGCATTTTAGAGATCGCATGGCCTTTAATGGGAGGTTCAATCACGCCCACTCCTGTTTCTACAGCAATTATAAGCAAGCATTGCGCTACACCTTTTCGTTCGTGCCTGCCTTAAAGGCGTTGCCAGGATCAAACGTACTAGCGGCATGAGATCTAAAGGATCTCAGAACGGACGATGAAGTTTCCTGCTGCTAGATAACATGGCAACGTGAACCAGAGTGGACGAAGCAAGCTTCTTGCAGACATTTCACATCTCTGTGTCAATCAGAGAACGCTCGAAAGCCTGAGACGAACGGGGGAAACGCCGGGCGGCTAGAATCTCGATTTTCTCCGGAAATCATTAAAAGTATGAAAATCTCACACGACCCCTTTAAGTTCCATTCCAGTTAGATATATACAGACCTTTGAGAAATGCAATTTTATCACTCGTTTGTCAGACATTGACAGAAGCATTAGCATAGTGAAATCTTGTTTGATTTCCTCTGGATTTTCAACTTATTGCAGTGAATTCTATTCTGTGCTAAACGGTAAAATATATTTGTTTTAAAGTGATCAGTGGGCTAGTTCATTCATCTTATTTCACTGGATTTTGTGATTAATTTAAAGCTATTAAGTTAAACTTATCTCAAATAGTTCCAGTTGAAAAAAGTAATGATGTAATCTATTATATTATTTCCAACGAAGATAGATACTTAAATTCTTAAAGTAACATTTAAAGACGCGAAGTAATTTATAACTAAATTTAATTTATTTATGTTATATATATATATAATTATTATATTAATAATATATATATATTGTATATATATTATATTATATATATATATATATATATATATATGTGTTGTGTAACTATTAAACTCGCGGGTAGTTCTTCTTGAATTTTATATGATTAAAGACGCAAGTGTATATAAATAGTTAACTGTAAATTTATCGCGCTTTAGAATGTTATTTGATTTTTCGGTATGATTACGTGTTTCATCTTTCATATAGGGGTGTATCACAACCTTTACGATCCCAGCAAGAAAAACCTGGTATAGAGTCTCCAGAACTCAGTTTATTTTCTTAAACCCCTCCAGAACTTGTTGAGAATGTTTAAAATTTTAATCTTTGAGGCGAACCTATGTTGGGGGTTCCGCTGTCTAAATTATACGAAAGAAAGCACACCCAAAGTCAAATTTAACACATCATCAAGCAAATTAAGTTGTAACTGGAAGAAGAAGAATTGCCAGAGTTTTTTTTATTAGTTTACTGCTACTGAGAGAGAGTACATATTTACCTGAACTGTGACTGTACTAGTTTTTACTCACTAGATTTTAAACCATACCGCACTGGTCAGTTGTTTGTCATCTCGTTTAAGAAGGTTCACCACCAGCGGCGAAATCTAAGCAAACCACACCCCCCCATTCTCCCTGTATCTAACTGTGACAGTGCCATACTATAGACTCTTCTTATAGAATAAAACATAAGAACACTTAGGCTTTTACGTCCGGCGATAAGTGAGAATATTTGCTACCAGCCAACCTCGCTACATCTGGGGCTGGACATCGAAGTAACAGACACTTTCACATGTCAAGTGTTAATTGATGGTTTTTGTATAATTTTATGGAGTGCCTGATTCCAAGATCGGTAAGTCTGTGTGAGAGTTTGTGTGTTGGCCAGCACGAGCGCGCAAGACTGAATGAGTTTTATGTGCAACTATTTTAATTGCTGTACCTGGTAGACACTTTGGTATTTTATTCCTCGTATTGTTCACTTTATAAGTGGGATTTCTTAACTCCGTTTTTTCCTCTTCCTAAACTGATTAGTAGAAGGAAAACCAGTTAAGGATAATAGGACTAGTTTCCTAATCCCTCTTTCCAGGATAGATTAATCCACTGTTGGGTTAACTTATCTATTTCTGTTAACTACCTGTCATTTGGACTGGGTTCCTTTTCATTTGCCTGTAGAAGAGGGAAGGGCATATGGGATATCAATCTTCATTCTCCCCCCCCCCCAATTCTCCAACCCCCCATCTTGTCATTTGTATTTTATTTCTGTAAACTATGATTTTTGCCTGTCAAATGATTAATGTTGTGATTTGTTTCTTAGTGATAAATAAACAGTATAAAACTTCTAGTATTGTGTTGGAAGGCCCAAGCCCACAATTACCCCATATCTGTTATATTCGTAGTTTGTATTCACGTGCGTCTGAGTGTTTGAAGCACCAAATCGATGTGAGCGCAGGTGTGTGTCTGGAAACTGGCAAATAATTGTTTGACCAGGAGAGTTTGAGGAGAAGATTAAGAGGAACGATTGTCGTAAAAGAGTCTGTCCTTACTCTCCTCAGCACTCTGTGAATCAACTATTTACTTTCTAACCCTTATCTATCACAGAGCTTTCACCATCACTCTACACTCTAAACGGGACCACTAGTTCATAGAATTCTCTTAAATAAATTTACGACACCTAATATCACCGTGTATTATATCTGTGGTGGTCCTGAACTCTTCTGATCTATGGTTTGCTGCCCTCAAATAATTTCTGCAAGTCTTGTAGAAGCTCTGTATAGCACTGATCACATGTGCTGGCATGTTCTTCCTTGCCAAGCACTCCCAAAGTTCGCTCCAGGGGACATTGTCAAACGCCTTCTAAAGACACACGAAACAAAGATGCATTTCACTTTTACACTCTAGGACCTTTTTGTTAAGCTGCCTGTGTGTGAAGATAAGGTCCTGAGTACTTCGGTTTGCTCGGATACCACACTGGACCTCATCCATTTGTGGTTCTCTGATCAGTTTTCTAGAGTAAATAAAATCCAATCGAATAAAATTTACTAATGAATTAATAGCTCTTTTAGCACTACATGTTTGTGTTTGTGGTAAATATACGGATATCTTTCAAAATCTTGCGTTGTCAGCTAACAACGTACCTACACACAGACATACACAAACATTTAAAATAAACCTTTCAATACTCCGTCACCGAATCACGTCTGTAGTTTTTCTGTTGTCTAATTTTCTACTTCTTTATTTCTTACGAGTGCCTGAAAACATACCTTTATGTTTGTCTAATATGTATTTACTGTTTACAGGCCTTGGGTTTCCCTTCGTTATGTGTTATCATTGTTTTAGGGCGTTTCGACTTGGCCGACTGTTGAGTCTTTTTGCGCACCACATAGATAGATTTCTTTTGAGATACGGTGCATAGACAAGACATGACTGAGTTTGAAATGTATGCGTATCCGCGCACATGACGTGAGCATGTTTGTAGTAGTAACTGGGCAGTGTGTTTACCAAGTGTTTAGAAGACATCTGTCTCTGGAGTGTAGGATTGAGTTTGAGTGGATTTATAATCTCCTGTATTTGGATTAATGGAATATGTCCCAATGGACTGATACGAGGAATCATATAGTTATAGGAGAATTACATTGATTTATGGATAATACCAAAGTGTCTTGAACGAAGATCATAAATAGATAAACGCCTTCTGGACTTTATAAAAGTGATGACATGTGTGTTATGAATATATTTATACTTGACTCATGGAGTATCGTTATGAAGCAAAGGAGATGTCAATGTATTTGTGCACTATAGAAAGATTATTTGAAATGATACGCGCGTCTTTGAGGACTATGATCGTTGTTTGATATTGACGTTGGTCGATCTTTGATAAAAGTATGTGTCGAGTAAACTTATTCATTTTAAGTACACGTTTCGTAGAATATAAGCGTAAGGTCGTCAAGTCAAGGCGTTGAATCAAATACCTCAGTTTATAAGTTTCGTTCAAGATTGAAATAAATTTGAAGTAATTGACACGAATACAAAAGCGAATGTTACTACTTCTACCAAACGGCTAGCTTCAAAAACTTATTAGGTTGAAGAAGAGGAAGAAAATAAAGATAAACTATAAGACAGAAATGTGAAGATAAAACCTAAAATGAACCCACAACAGAATTGCTCGGGACCAATATCAGTCATCAACCGTAAGACTTGCAAGGATGGGTGTATACAAGAATGCTTCTGTCGTGTATACAACCAGCGCACAACAGGAACAATTAACATTCATACCCATCGTCATTTGTAGAGGGAGATTGAGCACCTATAGGTTTGCCCGGAGTGCAATGACGTCTATTATGATCAACAATAACAATAACAAAGACAATAGAAACAAATGAGAAGAAAATAAAAATCGTCCAATGACGTCAGTTGTTATTTTAGTTATTTATTTTCTTAAATATAAATGTTTCTTTTTCTACAAAGATACCTCCATTGAAAATATCTGTTTTTAAGTAGGAGATAGGAGGTTTGGCGATTTATTTATATGTTTCTCCTGTATGTGATTAGTATTTGCCTTGTTTGTGTAGTATTTTGTTATATGTTATCACTATTATGTGGTTCCAGTATGATTAGCGCGACACAAAAAGTCTTTACATAAACGGTTTTCGAGTGCTCTCATTTTGTTCACATCTAAATTGTACGTGTTTTATATGTTCCAATAGCATTTCTGATTGTGTTTCTTTTAATGCACGGTTAATGGACGTTTGTCTGAGAATATTTCTATAACATCTTATGTCTAATTTCTCTATTCTTCTATCTAAATATGTCGTCAAATTCCAAGTTGAACGCCACACAGGTGAGTATAAGTAATCTAATGTCCGTGTAGGTAAATACTGTGTGGTCAGGTTGAAACAAGTAAATAAAGACATTATTAATAAATGTGTGATCTTTATCACAGAATACAGCAGTTGTTTCTTTAACAATCTATTTTTGGTAGTGAGGTTACCAGCGCTATGCTGAACCTCATATTTGTCTCCTTCTACGACATGCCTGACAGATGAGTGGACACATTCTTTGTCTCCTTCTACGACATGCTTGACAGATGAGTGGACACATTCTTTGTCTCCTTCTACGACATGCCTGACAGATGAGTGGACACATTCTTTGTCTCCTTCTACGACATGCCTGACAGATGAGTGGACACATTCTTTGTCTCCTTCTACGACATGCCTGACAGATGAGTGGACACATTCTTTGTCTCCTTCTACGACATGCCTGACAGATGAGTGGACACATTCTTTGTCTCCTTCTACGACATGCCTGACAGATGAGTGGACACATTCTTTGTCTCCTTCTACGACATGCCTGACAGATGAGTGGGCACGTTATTGGTCTCCTTCTACGACATGCCTGACAGATGAGTGGACACGTTATTGGTCTCCTTCTACGACATGCCTGACAGATGAGTGGACACGTTATTGGTCTCCTTCTACGACATGCCTGACAGATGAGTGGACACATTCTTTGTCTTCTCAGAAACACTTCGGAAACGACAAGTAGCCTGAAGTTCAAGGCTGGCTGAGAAAGACAACATGGAAGTCATTGACATTATTGTGACCTTCAGAAATCTTGTTGACAGTAAGGAAACATACAAAACATCGGATTAGAAATTCTCTCAGAAGCTCTAATAGAAACCTGATATAAATTCAAGAAAGTGAAAGTACAAGACATTCTCGAGTACCACAAGACAATTTGTTGTTCCACTAATAAACACAAGTGTTGCGTAGAAACCGAGGCTGTTATAGTCAGGTTAATGATGTATATTGAAGATAATACACTTAACTAGTGCTATTTGCATCCTTCTTAATCATATATTCATAATGTGTATATCGGTTAATTAAAATTTCAATTGATTATGTTTTCTGTCTATCTGAATAAAAACACAAGTCAAAATTATTGTATTACTTAAATAGACATATTTCTGGAAGCATGAAGGCAGACAGACTGGCCACGAAAAGTTGACACAATATTAAAACTGTGATGAAATGGACGACCTCTTAGCGATTTTTGGTTCTCTCCGGCAGTATCAGTACATTTGTGGTACTGATTTTTATTATGTGCTGTCAATTATCGCACTTTTCTTTCTTTCTTTCTCTCTTTCTTTCTTTCCTCGTTATTTTCTACTAAGTAGCAGATATTTGATTTTATCAAAGCACCTTGTAGGTGATAAATATCACATTTGCAAGGAATGGCTGATATGATACATCACATTTTCTTAGCGCTACCCAGATTTGTTGGTTATAGGTGCGGCAGATTAACACGTACATCGGCCAGCGATTCGGCTTAATCACCGATAAGACACGGAGTTTGCGTACTCACTCGACATATAACGAGATTACTTTCTGTGTGACACGTGCGGGCAGACAGGTGTGATATAATCGTTTCCGGTCACGTGGTTAAAAGTAATTGTGGATTTATTACATTTTATACAATGAGTCTACAAATGTGTTTGTGAGAGTGTATGCAAGGCATCAGATGTCCATATATGGTAATACGTGACCTGTGCAGGTACGCACCTTGTTGCACGTGGGACTATTTTGAAATATCACACCCTATCTGCATGATTTGAAATGATTGGATCTTTCTGATTAGATTCATAACAACATTGAGGGAGAATATAGGCTGACCATTTCGCAGTTTTATTTCACTGTGAATTTCAAGCTCGCCGAGACAACCTCAGACGTCGCCAGAGTGAAGACTGTCTTCATAATTCCTTTTTGTTAACCGAACCTTTTATTGGAGAACCAGATAAGTCTCAAAAAAGCACATAACATATCTACATTGTAATAAGTATCTCTATATATATATATATATATATATATATATATATATATATATATATATATATATATATATATATATATATATATATATATATATATAAAATATATAGCAAATATTATATATAATGTTTGCCAGTACCATCGAAATAATACTATATCGGAAACAATGATATATAATGGACTGACGATTATGATGACAGCCGCCAAACTAGGACGTTATCCTTGATAATATTATGGGAAACAAAAGCGTTCTGAACCTCATTTAACCTGATTTATATAAGAAATATACCTAAGAAAATATCCGCTACCAAAAGTGAGCTCAGTTAAATTAAAACAATGAAATGTGCATTTGACGGTAACTATTTTAAATTAACTTTGTGAAACATGTTAAAGAAAATTTTATCTTCTGGTAATACAAATTTAACTTCGATTCATCCATTGTTTAAATGGACTACATGTTTAATATATAAATATATATATATATATATATATATAAGCTATATATATATATATATATATATATATATATATATATATATATATATATATACAGTAGAACTCCATTTATCTGAACCCCCATTATCCGAACATCCAATTATCCGAACACTTTTTCCAGAAAAAAAAATCAGGTGCCACCAGTCACGTAAGACTACATTTCTGTATCTTTTGATGCGGCAAGCTTCAAATGTGTGAGAACAATTTGTAGAGGATGGGATGGGCTAATGGTCGCTTACGTACAGGAAGTCAGTTAGATCATAATGTCAGTTAATATCTGGTTTACCAATCCAGTGTACGTGTGCGTTCTAGGCAGAACACTGGCTAAACAGACAGTTCAACTTAAAATAATTGTGTCTGCTACTACAGCAGAGTAATTTTGGTGTACAAGTATTTCTCTGTGCGATATGGCATCTTCCAGTAGGCCTAAAGCATATGAAAGGAACCGCAATGTTCTGTCAACTGAAACGAAAACAGAAAATATCAAGAGACTAGGAAAAGGTGAAACTGTGTCTTCAATTGCGAGGATTTTCAATGTTGGGAAAGCTACCGTCTCTGACATAAAATGTAACAAGGATAAAATTATGAGTTTTGCATCGAAATTGGATAGTGAAAATGGGTCGAAGAAACGTAAAACCATGAGAAATGCGAAAGATGTAAAATTGGAAGAGGCTTTGTATATATGGTTTGTGCAAAGAAGAAGCAAAGGGGAACCTATCTCTGGCCATCTATTGTGTGAAAAGGTACTTCAGTTCAACAATCAACTTGACGGTCCTCCTTACTTTAAGGCTAGCCAGGGATGGTTAAGAAACTTTAAATCTCGTCATGGCATACGAGAATTGGAGATTCAAGGGGAATCTTTATCTAGCGATGCAACTGCCGCTGAAAATTTTAAAGAATCATTCTTGGCTTTTTTGGAAGAAGAAGGTTATTCACTCGATGATATGTATAATGCCGATGAGACTGGCTTATACTGGAAATCATTGCCTCAAAAATCCCTTGCATCTCAGCGCGAAGCAGCTGCCCCTAGGATTAAAAAGTGCAAAGAGAGAGTAACAATTTTGGTAGCCGCGAATGCCAGTGGAAGTCATCGTTTACCGGTGCAAATGATCGGCAAAGCCAAAAAACCACGTTGTTTAAAGAATGTGATATGTCTCCCATTGTGCTACAAAGCACAGAAGAGTGCTTGGATGAATAGTGAAATATTTCTTGATTGGTAAAGAAATCAGTTCATCCCAAATGTGAAGAGGTTGAGAGAACAAGAAAAGAACACTGGAAAAGTAATTCTTCTACTGGACAATGCATCATCTCATCCACAGACGGATACATTGAATGCAGTTGATGAAAATTTTAAAGTAATTTTTCTGCCTCCCAACATAACAGCACTGATTCAACCAATGGATCAGGGTGTTGTAGCAAAGCATAAAAAGATGTACAAGAAGGAAGTCCTGCGTCGTTTATTGTTGGCTGAAGATAAAGAAAGTGTGGTGGCGTTTTCCAAAAAAGCTTAATTTCAAAGACTGCTGCTACGTCGTATATGTTAGCTGATGCTTGGACCACCTGTCACAAGATAATCTCAACAAGGCTTGGAATAGATTGCTTGGGGAAAAGGAGGAAATGAAACTACTGCAGTGGACACAAATGATGATTGTATAAAGGAAGTTGTGGAACTGTTTCAAGCAATGCCCGGATTTTCGGACTGTGACAAAGATGATGCACACATGTGGCTAGAAGATGATAATGATTCTGGTTTTCAGTTTTTGAATGACGAAGAAATGTCGTCTTTTGTGCAAGAAGAAAACCAAATACATGTAGTGACCGACGATGAAGACTCCTCAGAAGTACATGATGTACTTGTAGATTATGAAGAAAACCCAAAACGTCGAACAAGTCCTAGAAACAGCGATGGCTTGGTACGAGCAAGAAGATGACAGCTGTCCTACACAGCTTCTGCTGTTGAAGATAATGCGGGACTTAGCAGCCAAAAGGAGACTATCCAGTTTGATGCAAAAGAGGATTCCTCATTATTTTAAATAGTGGGCTACATCTGTGCAAGTACTTGTATACGTAAGTTGCGCCTGGTTTATGCAGTAATCTAATACAGTGTGCGTATTATTATTACAGTACAAATAAATATGTTTTATAGTGTATTTTCTTTGTGATGGTTAATTATTTTTAGAAATATGTGTACATGTACTCGATACATTATGTAATCCAATTATCCGAACATTTGATTATCCTAACGATGCTCGGTCCCAATTAGTTCGGATAAATGGAGTTCTACTGTATATATATATATATACAAATTGTTGTCATAGCCAGGAGTGGAATTGAGGACGAGCTCTCAATATTTGACCAAATGCTCCTAAGGCGTGCGTAACACAAAGCCTCTGACAACAAAAGTCCAACTCTTGGCCTTCTCGTAGCAGCACCGTTTAATACTAACAGGAGAAGGGGCGAAAGGCGAGTTTCTGGCGCCTTAAAACCAGATTGCTCCAGGTACATTTTTGTATGTACCTGCAAGGATACTTGGAGAGGAGACGGGCACCGCCAAGCAAACCTCTTGCCCACTGAAATGTTATGATGGAAAGTCAACTCAGTAATAATATGCCGGATCGGCCGAGGCCCGGATTAACAGCGACCGCGCTCTCATTGCCCCTTGAGAGTGATAAGTCAGTGAATGGGGTACAAACACCTGTCTTTAAACTTCCTAGAGAAAGTTTTGTTGTTCGAACTTGGAATGTACGCACGCTATATGCGTGTGGAAAAGTCAGAGAACTAACACATGAACTTGTTAGATACTCGTGGGACATCCTGGGCCTAGCAGAAGTCAGATGGACAGGATTAGGAGAAACAATAACGGATGATGGTCACAAAATTTGGTTTAGTGGAGATGAGTCCAAACATCAGCATGTAGTAGGTTTTATTGTACATAAAGATAGATTGAACTCTGTCATCAGCTGCAACCCATTAAATAGCAGGCTTATCACCATACGTATTGCAGCACATCCAAAGAACATCTCCATCATACAGGTATATGCCCCCACTACTGACTATGAGGATGAAGCAATGATATATTTTATGAAAATCTGGATGAGACAATTAAGAAAATTCCAAAGAAAGATCTTCTCATGGTGTTAGGTGATTGGAATGCTAAAATAGGGCCAGATGCATACGGTCAGTGGGCTGGCACAGTGGGGAAATTTGGGACAGGAGAAACCAACGATCGAGGACTAAGGTTACTAGAATTTGCCAGCAAATATTAACTAACCCTTGCAAATACACTATTTCCTCATAAGTTATCAAGACAAACAACGTGGCATGCCCCGAAAACTGAGATACATGGCCAAATTGATTTTATTCTTGTATCCAAAAGATTCAAGTCCAGTATTAATAAAGCCAAGACTAGGACTTTTCCTGGCGCCGACATTGGTAGTGATCACGACATGGTATTGATGACGCTCAAGCTTAAACTCAAAAAGAACTATAATCAAAACAGATGTTCTCAGTTAAGATTCAATTTAGACAAACTGAAAGATCCAGAAATCGCGGGAATCTTTGAGTACAACTGTTGGAGGAAAATTCGCAGCTCTCAACTTTTTGGAGGATGATATCAACTCAATCACAGAGAACATGAAAAACGTGCGCATTGAATCAGCAACAGAAATACTTGGTAAAAGAAAGAAAATAAACAAACCATGGGTTACAGATGACATTCTGAAGTTATGTGATACACGGCGAGAAATGAAAAAGGTTAAGAAAGAGGTTCCTGAAGCAGCATGGCAATACAGTATGGTGAATAAAAATATTAGAAAGAAAATGAAACAGGCCAAAGAAAAATGGGTAGCTGATCAGCGTGAGTCCATTAATACGGGGCTAATAAAAGGTAACAGCAAGGCAGCTTTTGACACATTAAGAAGACTATCAAAACCCCAACAGCCCAGGGTAACTGTCATAGAAGATAGCAATGGGGCTCTGCTCAATTAAAAAACCGCTGTAATGAGAAGGTGGACAGAATATTGTAAAGAATTATATAACTGTAAACTCGACACTGACTATAGCATATTAAACAACATTAAGTGCGAAAACAGGGAACTCGGAAATGCATCAATATTACGGGAAGAAGTGGAAGAGGCTATATGTTCGCTGAAAGGAGGGAAGTCACCGGGTGTGGATAATATCCCAGCAGAGCTCTTGAAATATGGAGGACCAGATATAGTAAAAATCATGACAACAATTTGCCAGAAGATATGGAGCACAAAAAAGTGGCCAAAAGAGTGGACGCAGTCATTAATAATACCGCTTCCAAAGAAAGGAAATCTAAAAATGTGCAAGAACTACAGAACCATTAGAATTAATAGTCATCAAAGTAAAGTGATGTTGAGGATACGTTTGAACAGAATAAAACAGAAATCAGAAGAAATCTTGTCCGAGGAACAGGCTGGCTTTAGACCAAAAAGAAGTACCTCAGAACAAATCTTCAATATTAGATTACTGATCGAAAAACATCTCCAGCATCAACACGATTTATACCATAACTTCATCGATTTCACAAAAGCCTTCGATCGAGTCTGGCATGAAGGCTTATGGCAAATAATGAGAAAATTCAATTGTGATAACAACATCATAGATATCATAGAAGCACTATATAAGGATGCAAGCAGTGCTGTTTTTGCAAGCAATGACATTGGAGAATTTTTCAAAACAACTGTAGGAGTTCGCCAGGGATGTATCCTGTCCCCAGTGCTCTTTAATATATATCTAGAACATATTATGCAGGAGGCTCTTTATGATTATAAAACAACCATATCAATTGGAGGCCGACCTCTTTGCAATCTACGTTTTGCTGATGATATCGATCTGATAGCTGGAACAGAATCAGAACTTCAAGACCTTACCTCTAGACAGGAGAAAGTAACAAGAACGTATGGGATGGAAATTAATATAGAAAAAAGCAAGATATTGGTGAATAGCTATAAGAAACATGTTCCGACCAACATTACGTTAAATGGGCAAACGTTAGAAGAAGTTAACACCTTTAAATATCTCGGGTCCACTATATGTAGTGATGGGAGATCAAGTAAAGAAATCAAGACAAGACTTGAGATGGCCTCAGCTGCCATGACAAGACTGAATGTGATCTGGAAAAGTAACATCAGTTTTCCTGTGAAGATCAAATTATACAAATCACTTGTATTATCTATTCTCTTATATGGGTGTGAGAGCTGGACACTCACTGCAGATACGGAGCGAAGGATTCAGGCTTTCGAGCATAAATGTTATAGAAGAATTTTGCGCATTTGCTATAAAGAGCACAAAACAAATGTCTACGTTAGAGAGAAGATAAACACCTATGCAGGCCACCAAGAACCACTTTTGTCAGTAGTGAAACGTCGAAAGCTTGCCTGGTTTGGGCATGTAACTCGTCATGACTCCCTTTCGAAAATGATCCTCCAGGGAACAGTCGAAGGTAAACGGAGAAGAGGAAGGCAAAGAAAATCCTGGGCTGATAACATCAAAGAATGGGCAGGACACGGTTTTTCCACACTTGTACGCAATGCTGAGGATAGAGAGCAGTGGAGGACCCTGTCTGCTGATGCTTCCACCATGGCACCCCTACGACCCATGACGGGTTACGGGTTGAGATGAGATGATATATATATATATATATATATATATATATATATATATATATATATATATATATATATATATATATATATATATATATATATATATATATATAATATAATAATAATAATATAATAATAATAATAATAATAAAATTCAACTTATTAACTCAGCGATGGGGGCTTAACGAGCTAGAATAACCAGTGCTAATAAATAATTCCATGGCACCCCTACGACCCATGGGTTATGAGGAGATGCTAAATTCTTCATAAAAGTGTCGGCAGATTACAGAATTACCGTGCTCAGCGACAGTCAGCATTGTTGTTGCTTATCTGAATATCTTGTGAAGGCTCCAATGTGACAGCAGCTTTACAACTCTTCTTTCGACATTTCTGCCAAGAGTAATCTTTTGTAAAGATAGACTCCATTGAAGCCTATAATAGATACTCTTGAGTTGTGGCCACTGTAGGACCTCTACTGCCAAGCAGAGTAGGCAATACCGTCGCACAAACTCAGGAAGGAAGCACAGTTAGAGATAATAGCAATAATACGAAATATCATCGAAGACAAATGGCATAGACAACACACAGAGGCAGATATAACAGAGACATAATATTCCTTACCAAGAAGAGATCAAGTAATAGTATTTAAATTAAGAGTCGGCTACTGTAGAATCAAATACCATCTGTTCAACAAATTAACAATCGAACAGACAGACATGCGGACGTGAGGGAGAAGACTGTACACAGAAGAACACATCATTTATAAATATCGGCTCCACATAAAGAGCAGACTGACCAACCCATATGAGGATCAACGAGAGAAGCCTGAAACAGACTGCCAACGTTATGACACAAATAGATGTCGTTATATGAGAACGAAAAACGAATATCAAGAAACAATGAGAAATCTGGTAATCTTTACTGTGAAATTCCAACTGCTCCAAATCTGTTTGCTAACATTCTGTATCAGATTGTTGACGTCTGTACATGCCTCAGAGTTGATGGAAATCAAACACACACTACTCACACATAAGATAATGATAACACCACATAACATACTCACGGACATGAGTCACTCACAAAATAAATATAGATTCTTCACGAAAGAGCATCATCATTTTTTTAAGCTAAAGGAAATTATATGAGTATTAAACATAAAATACATTTAGCAAAGGGTTTACAAATTATATTACAACTAGTGGTCATACCTGGCTTTGCCCGGATCAATGTCGGAATGGGTGAAAGTCCGGTGTGATGCAAATCGTTTTAAGTAGGTTCAAGTTTTTTTTTTCTTTAACTATATTATTGCACTGATGTGTGCTTCTAACACAAATAATTTAAGTTAGGGATACTCTGTGGACGACATTCGTAGTAGAGTTACTTGGTGACAACACGTATAGGTGTTCCGGCGCGCTAACTCGAGAAAATGCCACATACAGTCGCACATGTGAGAAGCATTCATCGCTCGAGTCATCGCCGGCCACGTGAAGAGTTTGACCTTGTGCTTTATTAAGAAAGACAACAGGAAGCTGAGACGCTTGGGAGTCATGACCCAAGTGGGCCCGCCCCCCTTAGAGTGTAAAGGAGTAATTGGGCCGAAACACATGTCGGATGGGGGGACTACTTCTGATGATCAGATTTCTTCCAGTTGTATCGCGCTGTAAAGAGTTTCCTATCATCATGGTCATTGAAAAACAGACTATTTTAGGTCATTTGAAGTTTCTTTATATAGAACGGCAGATCGGAGGGATCCCATTTGGAGTCCAGTACCATTACACAGTTTGAGCGGGCTAAGATGGCGGAGTAAATGACTGGTAAACAAACTTTTAAATGTAGTTCGTCAGACGGTAACCCAGAAAGATTTAAAGAGTAACATCTCGACTGGGTAATGTACAGAGCCTTGTTCGTCCAATGTGGTATCAACGGCCTTGTATGTACGGGAAGGAGAGTCAAACTGATCTAATATAAGATTATTTATTTTATTTGCAGTATCATTTTTAGGTCCCAAAATAGCCCGTACCTTAAACCATGATTGAGATTTACTTCGTAAAATTATTATGTCCGGATAAACAGAATTGATCAACTCATAGATATAGTGAACAACCGTACATAGCTCAGTATTATTCAAACTGATTTCTCCTCCCTGTACAGGTAAGTACCCGTTTCCAACTTTCATCTACACACCTTCAAAGACAGCCATATCGATGTTCCCGAAAATTTGGGCGCGCACATTCTTAGAAAAGAATATGTTTCAACGTAAGGTCAAATGAAACATCTTTTTAAACACACATTTCGCTTCGTCTTGGGAAAACGTGTAAAGTTTGCCTTAAATGGCCTGCAGATAATACGGCCTCACCACCAGTGAGTCGGGTTGTAGCCTCTTCTATCTTTCAAATTCATATCTAGCTCTTTGATAGAACTTTAATGCAACGTTGTGCTCTCATCCCACAAATTGAGCGAACACTTTTGCAGCAATTTTGCCGTGGTGCTCTGTTTAGAAATATTACACGCAACACTTTGATCATGATGACATAAACTGAGTAGCAACTTAATAATTGCATGGGCCATTTTGCCACCTTGTAGCAACGTCACAGCTATTCCAGAAGAAGCCACGGCCAGGGAATATCATCATGAGATCTTATTTTGGCGAAAAGCAAGTTTATAAGGAAGGCTTTCTCGTACCGCCAGGAGCATCTAAAAATAATACCTGTCTTGAACTATTTTCAACACATGCAAGAACGGTGTCGTAAACTGTAAATTGATCAGTGTTCAAGCGGGTCTCATCTCTACTCACAGTTTGTAACAACGCCTGTTGGTCACATATCGTTTCTTGCAGATCTAGTCAATCAAAAGCAGCATATTCTGGATCACTTGTTTGTAGAATACCACAATCTTGAAAGGTTTTATTTCTAATAAAGACTGTATATTTTTAGTTCAATTAAAGCAGAATTGTATATTTTATCGTTGTATGGCAAGTTTTCTATAGACTGTTCATGGCGAATTCGGTGTAAAATATCTTTTTACATACTGTCTGTGTGAAAGCAACAGAGAAAATGAATCAGATACGTGGTCGTCGTCCATCCCAGCCTCGATTAATATATTTATGTTCACTCCTGATTTATAAATCATAGGTTTATAGTGTAAAGGACTTTTTTGATTAGGAAATGCTCTTGTCATGGATGTGAGTTGTTTTCGTACATCTTTAAGGTTTACGACGACATTCAATAGCAAACTGAACGTTATAAATTTCGCGGAAAATGAAAACATAGAAATGATTATTGTGAGTTATCTATTGATCTGGGATGCATGCCCTCAAGGACTTTTTTAGAACTATTAAACCCTAATAGTCTCTCTTACATGGTTTCGATATATCTCTTATAATTTAGCTGTCGTATCGAATTGAATGTGCCACTCGCACGATTTTGTTTCAGACTTGCACAATATGTCTTCACTGTTCAGCCTCCTGATGTCGTACCGTGATGTTAGATTAAAACCTTCTAAGAGAAATGAAATGTTCAATACGCTGGAGAAAACCGCATCAAAATCGGTTCAGCCGTTCTCGAGTTTTAAGGTAACAGACAGATATACGCTGCGTATTATACGAGGTAGCTTCAAAATGTTCCCCGAATTTGTGTATTGTATAGAAATAAGTAACAACACAATTATTTACACTACATTTCCTTCAAAATAATTTCGTTCGGCAACTACACACTATTGCCAACATCCATACATTCCTGGAACCCATTCTTTGACACCTATCTCAGCTGCTTTGTCGCAATGGTGATACTTCAGCATCCACGAATCTCTGCCTTTCAGTGACAATTTTAGGCGAGGGAACAAGACAAAATCAGGCGGTGCCAGATTGGGAGAATATGGAGGATGTTCCAGGGCAGTCACATTGTGCGTTGCGAAGTACTGCTTCAACAGTAGGGATCGATGTGCTGGCGCATTGTCATGCAGCGGAACCCAACTGTTTGTTCTCAATATTTCTGGGCGTTTCCTTCTGATCGCATCTCTTATACGACGGAGGATATCAACGTACATTTCCTTGTTAACCGTTCGGCTTTCAGGAATGAATTCATGGTAGACAAATGTTGCCACCATTTTCGTTGACTTCAGTTTTGATCCTTTGAAGAGTTTATTGAAGAATGGTTTTTTCATATATTATTATTCCGTGTGCTTGTTACTTGATCTTCAAGTTGTCCTTAATCGAGCCATTGTGCTGATTTGATGTTTTTCGCGAATGAAGAGTAACATGACCAATTCAATTGGATTGAAGCAATAACGATGCGATTTCTTTGAGTCCACAAAAACAGTACATATTTATATTGACATACAAGATAGTTGAATTCATTGCATCAAATAGTTATATCAGATTCTGCGCAGTCCATTACAATCTCATATATATTACTTGCTCTGTCGTCAAAAGGTCTGACTGTTTACACACGATGTTTTATGTCGATCATCCGGTAATGAACAGTCATAGGTTTGGAAAAGATAACGATTCTGATAATCATAAATTTATAATCCCTTTTATTCCTAGTTCACGAAACTTAATCTTCGATAAGAATACTCCAATATTGTATTCATAAAGCAAGATAGCTGACCCCGTAGCTTATCTTCAAAAGGACTTCAGCGCAATTCAATCTACACTGGGAGTAATGAAGAATAGGTCCGAATTGTACAAAGTTCGGAGTCTGAAGGGTAAAAATATAATGTTGTCATGTGTTAGCATACCAACGTAACACGTCATCATAATCCTAGACAACTATACAAATTCGCGTTCAATATAATACCGTGAAGCGCGAAACATAATAATTATTTATAGCATCTCAACCCCTTAACGTGTAACTTTAAAAGTGCTCACAATAATAGTGGCTAACATCATAAAACATGTCGCAACAACAATACCCTGGGAATAAAGAAAAACTTCCAACATAACTTTTCCTTTGCTCTTGTCCAAACAAAATATCTGTGTCCAGGGAGATGAGGGTGATTTTCATTCAGAGGACTGGCGTTTTGTCTGAGGATCGTACAAAAAACACCATGTCTGATCTCCTGTGATTATGTTGTTGAGAAAATTGCTATCGTGATCTGAGGGTGACTTCTCAAGCAAAACACACAATTTGACATGTGTACGTTGTTCAATCAAGGACATTTTCAATTCCGACCATGCTACGTGCACACCACACAAACTTCTGTAACTTCTGTTCGAGAGTACACGTGAAGGTTACATCAGCCATGTCAGTTCCTCAACGTCACTACCAACTTTTACAACTATAATCAAACATGAGTCGACTATTCTGGGAACTTGTTGAAGCTACCTCGTATATGTAAAGATATAGTGTTACAAAACATAGTGTTACGTATTTCATTAATTGTAGTATTTGTTATGTATTTAGATTTGTCCTTGTGTATATACTAATTTAATGTTCAAATAAGGCATTAGATTTCATTTTTAAAGTAGTAAATATAATTGCTCTGCAGTAACTCAATTATAATATGTTGCCAATAATCCTACATTCAGAAGACAATGTTCCGTCAGATCCGAAAAGTGCTCGTACAAGTATTAATCTCTGGAACATTCTGTATTTTAAACGTGGCAGACACAGTACGAGTCTACGGCAATCCCTTTTCCGTACATCCCTGTTCTACATGAGTTCTTAGTGCGAGAGAACCTCTGGAAGTCAAACATTGCATCACTGTATGGATAAAGTCTTATGTCTGTCGTGGTCTAGCTTTCACTGTTATATTCTCTGATATTACTGTTCATTCGATCGTTCATGACATCAGACTTGACTCTCTCTTGGTTTCATACAAGCACTATAACTAGGTCACAAGGTATTTTATATTTGGGCATGCCTGCAACAAATAACAATGTAGAAATGAATGTTGAGAATACTATAAGACCACGTGACGACAGCCTCACAACAGTAAAGAGACGAAGCTGACGTGTAAAATGGCCACATATCTATATAGACTACCAAATATGTTTCTTCACAGCATTGTATTAAGTAATAAAAGACAGGTCAAATAGATAAAGAAATAAATCGACAAAAACGATTAATGGGCATGTCTACTTGTGACGGAATTAAATAGACTAACACTCAAAATATAAAAGTAGCGACTAAAAAAGCACGCGTTCATCGTCTGTGGTGATCAAGAGTTATGGGACATGTCAAGTCATGTCAAGTGTAATATTTGTTACATCAGTCACGTGGTTCATTATTAAGAAAGATATAAGACACTTTCGCAATACACTTTATTAACTTGTTTTCCAATTTTCAATTTTCGTCTTTCAATTTCTTGATATCCATGTTTATTATTTCTGTTCTTATATCTTTTAAGTATATTTGTTCTTGTCTAACACAAATAAAATTGTTTCCCTTTTGTATCAACACAAATGGTGACATGCAGGTTTTGTAAAAGTATTGACATACGTACACATTCACGATCAAATCAGAACAGAAGGATTCTGCAGCAGCCACTGAGTCTATTAAGATAGAGAGGCAAGACAGAATTACAAACCATGTTTAACTGAAGAACTACAAAAGCTCGATGATGAACTACACAACAGAGAGAGAAGAAACAACCGAAGAGAATCACAAACACTGGTCACGTGCGAAATCAAATTTCTTGACGCTTTGCACAGTTTTGTAAGGGTCAGTAACATTTTCCTTTTTTTCTTTCAAGGGACAAAACATAATTAAAAAAATAAAAACAATATAATAAAAAAATTTACTTAGAAACATTAAACTTTTCAAAATAACTTAATAAATAGCATTAAACAAATATAACATATTATAAAATGATATATTTTTTAAATTTTGTAACATAATTATCTTTTAATTGTGTTTTAATTTTATAAATTTTTAAATATTTTCACACATTACAAGTTCTAAAGTAGTGAATACCTGAGAAAAGATCCATTCCAGACAAATATGATTACGACATTCGCTTTTTTTTATAACACATAAAGAAGGGAAACCCAAGGCCTGTAAACAGTAAATAAATATTAGACAAACATAAAGGTATGTTTTCAGGCACTCGTAAGAAATAAAGAAGTAGAACAGTAGACAACAGAAAAACAACAGACGTGAGTGGCTTACCCAGGACTCGAACCCAGGACCTTCCGTGCGACAACCCCGCCTAGCTATGCAAGCGAATCACACTATCCTCTCTGTCATCTAGGCATCACTAAAAAATGATGCTTCGATGACTGGTCATTAGTGCGAACCGCAAGACATAACACCGGAAGTTTACAATGGGCAGTCCACCCTATTAATGACGCAATCACTTCTGTTGTTCCCCTATTATGTTGTTCGTACATCACGGGTGATGAAGACCACTCTGTTCATCCAATTATTAGGATTGTTAGGACAGTCTATGAGTACGAAGGTGACTGATGAGCCCGATGCGGGCCTGGAAGGATCTCGGACAGTGTGGGCAGGGAATGTTTGCTTCATGTGAAGGTTTTATTACACGGTCTTTTTTAGCTCGTCTCCGCTGTTCCGCTGCTGCTCTTCTGGATGATTCGCATGCCGCTGCACCTTTACGAAGAGATGAGCGCCAGGCAGTTCGGTCTTGCGCAGCAGCTTCCCATGTGTCAGGGTTTATGTCAAAGGTTTTTAATGACGTCTTTAACGTGTCTTTGAAGCGCTTCTTTTGGCCACCATGGGAGCATTTACCCTTCTGCATCTCACCATAAAAGAGTATCTTTGGCAGTCGATGGTCTGGCATGCGGACTACATGACCTGCCCAGCGAATCTGTGACTGCATCAGAATAGTATGAATGCTAGGGATACCAGCTTTGTCAAGAACGGTGGTATCCGGGATCTTGTCTTGCCATTTGATGTTCATTATCTTCCTGAGACAGACTGTTTGGAAGTGGTTTAGCTTCTTTGCGTGGCGCCTGTATACAGTCCATGTTTCGCATGCATAAAGCAGCACTGGAAGCACCGCAGCTCTGTACACCTTCAGCTTTGTCTGTAGACTAATGCCACTTTGATGCCAAACTTTGGTGTATAGTCTGCCAAATGTGCTGCTGGCTTTGGAGATCCTGGTGTTTACCTCATCATCAATGACGATGTTCTGGGAAAGTGTGCTACCAAGGTATGTGAATCTGTTCACAACATTCAGTTTCTCACGATTTACCTTGATGATTGGCTCAGTATAAACTGTGCCAGGAGCTGGTTGGTACATGACTTCTGTTTTCTCCGTGTTGATGGTAAGCCCAAAGTTGGCACAGGCTTCGGAGAATCTATCCACGCTGTGCTGCAGATCAGCCTCTGAGACAGCACTAAGTGCACAATCGTCAGCGAACAGAAGATCTCTAATGGTGTGTGATTTGACCTTGGTTTTTGCTTGAAGCCTCCTAAGGTTAAACAATTTTCCATCAATACGATATCTGATGTCGATTCCTGTGTCCCTGTCTCTGAAAGCATCAGTCAGCATAGCAGAAAACATAATACTGAACAGAGTCGATGCAAGTACACACCCTTGTTTAACTCCGTTTGTGACGGGGAAAGGCTCCGACAGTTCACCGTTTTCCTGAACTCTAGCCTGCATTCCATCACGTAGTTGCTGCAATACTGAGATAAATTTCTTTGGGCAGCCGTATTTTGCCATGATCTTCCATAGACCCTCTCTACTGACCGTGTCGAACGCCTTTAACAAGTCGATGAAAGCTGTGTACAGGTCACAGTGCTGTTCTTGGCATTTTTCTTGCAGCTGTCTTGCAGCGAACACCATATCGGTGGTTCCACGTTCTTTCCGGAATCCACACTGACTTTCAGGTAAAAGACCTTTGTCAAGATGAGCCGTAAGGCGATTCAGAAGGATTCTGGTGAATATCTTCCAAGCGATTGATAAAAGAGAGATGCCTCGATGATTGTTGCAGTCTTGGCGATTACCTTTACTTTTATATAGATGTATAATTGACGCATTTTTGAGATCGTGTGGGATGGTTTCACTCTGCCACATTTGCTGGAAGATCATGGGAAGTTTCTCTATCAGAACTGTACCGCCATCTTTATAAACCTCAACAGGAATTGAATCGGAGCCGGGGGCCTTTCCACTAGAAAGTTGACGAATCGCTTTTTGAGTCTCCTCCAGAGTTGGAATATCATCTAGTGCTTCATTTATAGGAATTTGGGGCAGGCGGATGATAGCTTCGTCGTTAATAGATGATGGCCTGTTCAGAATATTATTAAAGTGTTCGACCCAGCGTTGGAGAATTTTTTCCTTGTCTGTAATTAGTGTTTTTCCATCTGCATTAAAGAGGGGAAATGATCCTGATGATGTTGGACCATAGACCGCTTTGAGTGCATGGTAAAAATTCTTCAAGTCATGGCTGTCAGCAAAGCCTTGGAGCTCATCTGCTTTATTACTCAGCCATGAATCCCGCATCTGTCGTAGTTTATGTTGGACGATTCTACGCATGTTGTTGAAAGCGTCTTTCTTTGATGTAGATTTTGGATCATTTAAATATGCTTTATGGAGATGGTGTTTCTCAGCCAACATCTTCTTTATATCATCTGAGTTCTCATCAAACCAGTCATTTTGTTTCTTGATGGCGGGACCCAGGACCTTTGTAGCAGTGTTGTAGATCTGCTCACTTAGGGCTGCCCAATTTGTTTCCACACTTTGGCCTTCTAACGAGATAGATTTGAGACGGTCTTCTAGGGTGTCAGTAAATGACTGTTTGATTTTTGTCTTCTTTAGTTTGGTGACATCCAGCCTTTTATGCGTTTTCTTCAACTGAGGACGCCTGGCTGGTTGGATACGAATTTTCAGTTTAGATACAATGAGGCGATGATCAGTCCAGCATTCGGCACCACACATGGACTTGGTCACACGGACATCTTGACTGTCTTTCTTCCTATCAATTACACAGTCAATTAGGTGCCAATGCTTTGAACGAGGGTGCATCCAAGAGGTCCTGTTGCGGGTAGGAAGTCGAAAAATGGTGTTGGTAACAAGGAGGTCATGTTCTGCGCAAGTCTGGAGGAGAAGAAGTCCATTGCTGTTACAGCGACCCACGCCGTACTTTCCGATAGTGCCATTCCAGGAGATGTTATCTGAGCCTACTCTTGCATTAAAGTCACCAAGAATGATTAGCTTATCTGCTTTAGGAACTGATGCAATGACTGCATGTAGTTCTTCATAAAACTTATCCTTGACGTCATCCTGGTTTGTCATAGTTGGTGCATACGCGCTAATGATGGTGGCAGGTTTCCTTCCATAAAGCAGGAGGATCTTGACCGTCATGAGTCGGTCAATTTTTCACTTTGGGGGCTCCGCTAACTTGCCGACAATTGCTGTTTTGATTGCAAATCCAACCCCTGCTTCTCGTCTTTCTTCAGTTCCTCTTCCGCTCCAATAGAATGTATAACCTGCACCCTTTTTGCAAAGTTGGCCCTCGCCTGCATATCGAGTTTCACTCAGTGCTGCTACGTCAATGTTGTATCTGGCCAGTTCTCTCCCAATAAGGGCAGTTCGCCTCTCAGGTCTGTTTGCGTTAAAGTCTTTGTCAAGGAGAGTGCGCACATTCCATGCGCCTAGAATGAGGGGGCAAATCTCTCCTTTCTTTTTCTTATGTGTCGCCTGCTGAAGTAGGGTACCCACCAACCGCGGTAAGCTGGTTAGGTAATGGTGGAGCAGGCAATGTTTAGGGCACCTTTTCTAGCCCCTTCCTCATGCCATGGAGGTAAGCAGTGCTTTCCTAAAGAGATCTGCTCAGTCACTCAGTGGGCTGCGGAATCCCACCGCTGCTCTGATCAGTGGAAGACGACCATTTAGCCTGAGCCGCCTGTGTGTGAGTCTGCGACTACGACTGCAAGCGTACCCACGCCTGCCGCTTCGCCGTTCACCCATCGCCACAGGACTTGTTGTGAGTGGATGGATGAGTGGATGAAAGAGTGACTTGCGCAGTGATTTGGTTTAAAGTGAGGAAGAGTTGCGCAATTCGTCGACCTCACTCTCTCGCCTGGGTCCATCTGAATCCAGTGGCAAGAGAAGTCAAGACGACTGGAGATGAAGTCAGGTGCAGTGTATGACCAGGGCTTTCTACGTGCCTCGCCGTGCTCCTTACGCTCCACAGCGCGTTGCTGGTAATCGCCGTCATGCCCGTTGAACCAACAGGTGGTTTTTTTTTCCGCGCAGTCTATCGAATCTAGTCTTCGCATGCATGGGTAGGCAGACCCTAACTCTCCGAAGGTTTATAACCAGACGGCTACCCTCATCTAGTTTAGCCGGCCGGAACGAAACTAGTTGTGAGTTAAAAGCAGAAAATCCACATCAACAGCCTAAATCGGACAAGTTGTGTGAAGAAGTTCCCTCATCACCAAAAAGTGACGAATACCACAGCTGCAGGACCCCCTTATATCAGGTAAGTGCTTTTAAAAAGGCACTAGCAACCTGACATAATTTTCTGAACTTTACCCTAAATCTCAGTGAAAAGAAAATTTGATTCCAATATAACATTAAGCAGCATTTCCTTTACTTTAAACTGGTAATACGAAAGCCAGATTGCTATCTAAGGAAGCCGACTGAGGGACGGGCGAAAACATCGGTGATAATTAGATAATCTTTTCATCTGGGCACTCTCGGTATCAATATAGCCAATAATATGTCTGGGGAAGACAATATTTGCAAAGTAGCATCTGGACATCAAATGAGTGCACAGATTGTGGTTATGAGTTTTGCACAAGATGCAAGCGGACGTCTTGCAGAATGAGAACGGATCACGCGATGGAATTTTAAAATGTAATATTTTTAAACACGCGGGGAAGATTATGAATTTGAACACCCCTACCCAGAAAGTGCTAAAGAGTTTACCATTGGTTTGATTTAAGGAGCCGGAATATACTTTGGTTCTCATTGGCAAGTTTGCCGGGAATTACAATCTGGGATTTGAGATGAGAATGAGAGAAATAATCTAGCAAAATCAGAAACAGAGGTCAGACTGCATTGCATCGTCAAATTACCAACTCCCAGGAGCCAGTGAGACATCGGGCTTAGAAGTAAATAATTATAAGTGACAGATCGATTATTTTGGCATCTTTAGAATTTACAAGTCAACCCGCATATTTAAATATCAGACTGTAAACTTAGGACCAGGACTTTAAATATTAAGACTAGAAACCTAAGGAATGGGATCACCCGTTATAAGAGAAAATATTTTCAGACCAAGTGATTTGCAGTACCTCGTCATAAGAGGATTACTAATATTTCCTAGACGAAGTGATTCGGAGAACACCTGTCATAAGAGTAATTAAAAAATGTAAAGGCCAAGTGATTCAAAAGCGTATAACCTAAATTGCTTTCGTTTATTCTAAACTGTGCGAGGAGATTGTATAACCCAATGTGGGTAAGTGTAACATTTAGTTTACAAATGTGAATTTGACCTGTTTCTTGCTAAGTCGAAATATATATAGATATATATTTGCTAGTCGTGCTGAAAACCGACAGCAGAAGTGATCCTCCATACTCCGAATGGAGCAGTAATGAGTAATGATTATGTGACAGGGGCGCTAGGGGTACCTCACACCCAAGACCCGTGCACCAAGAAAATTTATAAAGGATCGTTTGACAGGGGTTGCAATTATTGGTTGCTTGCAACCCTCTCAGCAGCAGACTTAACAATTCAAGCAACCCAAAGCCTTATGCAGATCAACATTTAATTCTACCGAACAGAACCGAACACCAAACAAACAATCCAACAAACAATCAAACGAACACCCAGTCAGTGTTCATAGACTGTCTGAAAAACAATAAATAAAACAATGTCTAAGTGAACATTAATAGCATGGATAATAACACTTACCATAAAGAAAACATGCGCCCATCCTGATATCATCAACTATCTCACACACTCATGCGTGTCGTCCAATGCGACTAGTATGGTGTTGTGCATGAGGCTGGCAATCGCACCGGGTAACATAGGTTGCTACCGAAACCACTACTGCAAGAGCATCTGAATGCTTCATGCTGAGACAAACCACACCGGTGGCCCCATGCTCCCTCAGCAGCGGAGAAGAGAAATATACATCTCCAAGTACGCCCACGTGCTCTCACAAACCATGTTCACATAACAATAATAATCAACTGGACATAAAATAATATTCTTCAATACATGTACAACAAATAATCTCAATAATGAGAATTAACTACTACCTCTCAACCGACCCACATCAATACTCGTTCCCGCACTCTGAACATGTCGTAAGTGACGACTGGTGCGCCTGGCCACAAACGTGTCATATGTGACCCCTGACGAGATTGGGAACTCATCACATGAAACACATTATTACAGGAACAACCACTGTAACAGCATAAAAAATGCTTCTGTTGACTTGTGGTGGACACCAGCCGCATTGGTGTTTCCATGCTCCACCGGGAGCGAACAGAGAAACACCTGTCTCAACTTGCCTTACGCACCAGAAATCTAAATGACTATTCTCCCTTCTAAGTAACCACTAAAGATAAACAGTAGAATAATCAATAATCGTGAAATACACTTAATTACTTTTACATTAAAGGATAAAATAAAATTACTCTTACATTAAAGAATAATATTCTTGGCTTTAACCAAAAACTGGAACTAAATACACCGCGTGTCGCTCGGCATAACATATTATAGGTTTAACACGCGGAGCGTGTTTGCTCAGACTCGCTATCACCGCCTTTTATCACCACGAGGTTCCTATCTTGCGATTGTTAATCTTATCTAAATTTCGCAGTGAAATAGCCTCACACTATGTCTGCCTTTCTGAAGAATGAATAATCGCTCTTAAACTTTCACATCTATCTATCTATCTATTTATTCCATTAAACATTAAAATAGCCACATCGATATAATTTCAGAATCCTAGAAAACTAATGCTAATTTAAATTAACTCACGTGCTCAAGGCATTTACAGTTTGGCTCTTGTGTGTCTTCTTCGTCTGTTCTCACTGGGTGGCTGTCTCAACAATCCCAGTTTCGCCACTTGCTATCCCTTTTATAGGCCCTGGCCTAACCACTCAATTAACTGCGCGCTTACGCGCATTAATCTGCGCCACACAGATAACACCCGCGATTATTGCTCCAGAATGCATGAAAACACAGATATACACAACTAGAGCAAAAACACTACTAATATGTAGGCTTATTATGGCCTTGTAATAAATCTGCTTGAAGATAACGTGATCAAAAGGCACTAAACCACATAGACAACATGACTGCCCAGATGGGGCCATCGCCGAGAACGACAGACCTCAAGATGGCGCTGTCACAATTACATCACATGTGCCTGAAGTGTATAGTATCATTTTATAAGATTTATGTATTTTGGTAATTGTAATTCAGGCTTATTATTATTATTATTATTATTATTATTATTATATATAAAGATATGCAACAAATTGATTCCACTTTGCTTGGTCGGCGGCCATCCTTCGTAAAGTGGCCCAATTCTGGTTCATACTTTGCATCTCAGCCTCCACAGTCCTCCGCCAAGTGGTTTTTGGTCGGCTTCTCTTTTTCCTTCAGGGGTCCATAGCATAGCTGTTCTTATGATGGCATCGATGACTCTTCTGAGGATGTGGCCAACCCAGCTCCAGCGTCTGCCAGCTATAATGGTGTGCATGTCCTCTTGCTTGCTCCGAGTAAGCTGATCTTGGCTGGTGATGGTATTCGGCCACAAGATTCGGAGAATTTTTCTTGGGCATGTTGTGTGAAAAGAGTGTCAGACAGAACAAAATAGTCAAATAGTGGCGTATATAAAAACGTATTATTCCTCATTAATAGTGCTTAAAGAAGAACTAAAATTTGAGCAATGACGTACTGAAGCATGACGTCATGGGCTCAAAGAACCAAAATTGGTGTGATGAACGACAGTATTATCGGTAATGCAAGATCCTACTACATTAACAGATTGTACCTTGGTAATGCAAGATCCTACTACATTAACAGATTGTACCTTAGTCGTAACTGCATAAGCAGCATGAACGTGTTGCTGTTCCCAAGCAGCAATTTGTAAGGGAGTACATACTTTTATCCCGTGAATCTGTCCGACAGTAAGGTCGGCGATCGGGTTCGGGAGCATGCAAACGTGAATACGCCCCTTAAAAAAGGGGGTGGTAATGTGAACAATGGCAGTTGTGAATGTTTCAATTGTCCCACCGAACGTTACACACATTACGTCTTTGTCTGTAGCACAAAACGGGTGAATCAAAGACATCCGGACTCCTACCGTCGAATATCCCGAATCCTGGAGCACAGAGACCGGAATGTTATTTACAAATCCGTTGTGTAGTGTTAGTGAGCCTGTTCAATCATGTGCAGACAAGGCTGGAAAAGTCGGGAGAGGATGACCGCAATTCAAAGTCGTAACTGCTGCAGGCTGAAATAGAGTCGTGCTCTCAGGACACTGAGATGCGCAATTAAAATCAACAAAACAAAAAGACGCAGTACGTTTAACATTATTAATGTCACTTTGATTTAAACTAACTTGAAGCTCATGTTGAGCTGAGATAGCATGTTGAATAGATCTATCATTATTTCGAGATCTATCATTATTTGGATAACTACCTCTATATCGCGATCTATTATGACTAGTATCCCTAATGGGATCATTGTTTTGATTTGAAACCCAGTCAGAATGATTGCGATACTTATTTTCCCAATGATTGAAATGTCTATTGCATGAATTTTGTTGGCTTGGAGAAAAATTGCCAATTAATATTGTGGTTATCCCTTCTATAATTTCCTGAATTATTTCTAGAAAAATGTTATGGCACATTAGATTGCCTTCAGTTTCCAGGCGCTGGAGAATTGTTACGGAATGGTTTCCCTTTGTAAGAATTGAAATTCTTGTAATCTCCCTTACCAAAATTGCGATCAACACTATGTGATTGTTGCCGCCAATTATGAGGGGTGTTCAGAAAGTAATGCACCTCATCGTTTTTCTCAGCTAATAATGAAGATAGAAGCACGAAACTTTGCACACTTCAAATATAGCATGTGCCAATTGAGTGCACTAAATTGCACTGCAATCGGCCAAATAATACGGCTGCCCTAAACTGTTGAAATGGAGCGTGTTAGCAACTTGCGTTATAAACAGCGAATTGTGATAGAATTTCTCGTTGCAGAGAAGGAAACTGTTGTAAATATTCACAAGCGTCTATGTGATGTGTATGGAAGTTTTGCAGTCGACAGGAGTACAGTCAGTCGCTGGGTTCAGAGAATCAAAGAATCAGGAAGTGGATATACGGAGCTGCTTGATCGGCTGCGCTGTGAACGTCCTGCCACAGCCACCAACGCAGAAATATTGAAATGCGCTGCGGGCATTATTCTTACTGATAGGCGAAACACTACTCAACAATTGGCCTTACAGCTGTCAGTCAGCATTGGTAGTGCAAATGCAGTTATAAAAACTCGGATTTTCTAAGGTTTGCGCAAGATGGGTTCCTCGAAGTCTCACAAATGACCACCGATTGCAAAGGAAAGCAATTTCTTCTGAATTGTTGGAGCGTTTCAATGCTGATGGAGAGAACTTTTTGGCTAAGATCGTTACAGGCGACGAAACCTGGGCACATTATTTTGAACCTGAGACAAAAAGACAGACAATAAAGTGGCATCATCCGCAATCACCAGGAAGAAAGAAATTCAAGACAATTCCTACAGCTGGAAAGGTCATGATCACTGTCTTTTGGGACATTGAAGGTGTGATTCTTGTGGACGTTATGCCAAGAGGAGAGACAATCAATTCGCAAGCTTACATTAAGACATTGAAAAAACTAAATCAACGTTTTCGCAGAGTTCGGCTGCACAAGAATCCAGCAGACCTTCTTCTCCTTCACGACATTGCGTGCCCTTACACAAGTCTGGCAACACGGGAAGCAGTCACCAAATTGGGTTGGACTGTACTACCCCATCCACCCTATAGTCCCGATTTGGCACCCTCTGATTTTCATCTATTTGGTCAACTTAAAGATGCACTCCGTGGGACAAGGTTTGAAGATGATGAAGGAGTGATTCATGCAGCGAAGAAATGGCTACATGATCAAGACAAAATCTGGTACGGGCTAGGAATACATGCACTTGTTTCGCGCTGGCATAAAGCCGTACAAGTTGATGGGGATTATGTTGAATAATACCGATGTTTACATGACATATCCATGTATATTTTGTATAAATTAATGCTTTTTGAATAAACAGCTCCTGGGAAAAACGATGTGGTGCATTACTTTCTGAACGCCCCTCGTATTATCATTGTAAGGCATAGCAGATCAAACTGGTCAACCCTCTCTGACGTGGGAGTGGCAAACAATAATATTTGTTTGCAAAGTTACGTATTTGCGACTAGATTATTCCGTATCATTGAAGTGTGTAGGCTTTCGCTCACGTAGAAAGGAGATAAATGAAGCGTTAACTCAAGACAATACTTTATCACGGAGCATTAAGTCCTTGAGTCCTTCATAAGTGTGCTCAATTTTTGAGAGCTCAACCCATCGAGAGAATGTAAGACGTATAGTTGCTATAAATTCTGAGAAATCCTTTCCAGTCTCCGGTAATAGAGATTTAAAGCGGAGACGATAGCCAACATCGAGTTGGTATTTTTTTTAGTAAAACAGCTCTGACAGTGTCGTAGTTATTCTTGTCAGGCCCTTCCAACATACTTACAGCTGTCATAGCTTCCACTGAGAGAAGGTCCTTAAGTCGAGTAGCATATTCTGATCTATCGATCGTATGTGACTCGCATACAACCTCGGATCTATTCAGATAGAATTGGACATCGTCGGAAGGGGGTCAAAATGGTGGCAACCTGATATTGTAATAAACAGAGTTGTTCTTATGTGGAGAAGCCTGATTATCCAAAACATTATGAGAATTATTTCCATTCATTAACTTGATTTTTTCAAGTTCCATAGAGAATAACGTTTGCTTATGAAGCCGACGGTTTTCGTTCTCAGTAGCTTCTAATTGAAGTTTCCTTTCCTCTGCGTCCATCTGACGTTTACTTTCCACCTTTGAAATATCTTTAATTCCTGTTCTTGTGCCTTTGCGTATTCAGCGATTGCGAATTGCTTTAACTCATCAGCTTCCATACTAAGCGCTTATCTTGCTTGATGAAATAGTCTAAATTTGACATTTTGTCTATTTGTATGTGTAGTTAACTTACGTACGGAGCCGCGGTAGCATAGTGGTTAGTGCACTGCCTTCCTAGCGCAGTGGTCTATGGTTCGATCCCCAGATGAAGCGGTAATTTTTTAGGCCACAAACGGCTCCTGGGTCGACCCAGCCCCAAATAGGCACCAGAGCAACTCTGGGAAGATTAAGGCGGCCGGGGTGATGCCGACCACATCACCCCTCGTGTGCCGACAGTCAATATAATATGGGCCTAACACCATAGTCCCAATATGCCTCAATAGGCGTGTATCGGGTTCCTTTACCTTTTTTTTAAACTTACGTCGTCAAATATTTCCTTAATAAAAAATCAAACGTATCCCTTAATTAATGCGTGACACATTCTTGTCCACAGAACCTGTGTAAAAATTCCTATCAAAGTCAGGAATGCTAATATATCACAGAATTATTAATTAATCATAAAATCATGCATTAAAAAAATAATAAATCATTTAAAGCAGATACAACAAGATGCTGATAATGAGAACAACAGATAAAAAGACGAGATACTAAAGAACAAATGACAACGTCCGCAAAATAAAAAAAACCAATAAAGCAGAACTAAAGTAAAAATATTACAAAACTTGCACTGATAGCTGCGAAAAAAGAAACAAGACAGCAACAGCACAGGGTATAAATATAAAATGTGTTTATAAATCAATGGCAGCAAGATTGAGAATGACAATAACAAACAAAGTCAATCATGTAAATAGATCACATATATTACAATAACAACAATACAAACGGCACATCCCGTCTAAACAATTAGGTGTCACAGACGACCAACGCAGTGGACTAAAAATCCATCAGCAAACACATGCTGGAACTTACCCTGTGGGAAATCTGCAAAAAAATCTATACAGAACGCTTCCGTGGGCCCTGAAGTGAAACTTGGATGTACCCCAACGGAAGTCACCTCCAAACCAAACCCGAATAGAACATGTAACATAGAACATGAAGATAAATGATGGACATTTAAAAGACAGGCTCGTCAACATACCACAGTATAAAAAACCACTTATCTTCAAATAAATATTCCCGGCCTTCGTGACAACGACAACGATAGGCATCTGGTGTTGCATGGTACGTAACAGTCTTGAAAGCAGTCTAACGTCGATAGGTACAGGATCACCTAGAGGTCAGCAAGGTCAACCGTCAATCGTAGACCTCAAGTACAGCGGCTTCGCTGATGGATAGTTTCTGGAGCCTTTCAAACGTAATAGTTGACATCAAGAAATCAATATAAGACAGGTCGACAAACTCGGTAGTGGTATGTTCTTGAGAACAATTCGTTCCCACACTGGACCCCGCTTCCGTTACCGGCTTGTTTCGGGTGCTGTGCTACTGTTGGGCTTGCAGTCTATGGCCGATTTATTATATTATAACGCGAATATTATTATGGTGAGCTTTATGGATAGGATAATGGTGATAAGACGCACATTATCTATGACGGTTGGGTCATAAAGTTGATCAACTGGTAAGACAAGTAAGCTGGACCCATATAGCTCATCAATCACGGTTTATTGAGGACAGGAACATCGACATCATAGACAGTAGATCATCAAAAGATTATAATGGCAGGCATATGTATGTTGATACAAACAATCAATATCGAATTCGACCGGACTCACTAAACGCCGTCATCTCAAGGACGGTGGAAGCTTTACGGTGCTGAGTTCTTATATTTTTAGTCTTCATTACGAAGATTTGAATAATATGTAGACTGTCTTCCATGAAGATAAAATGCGTTACGATCCATACAATGATCAACAAGGATCTAGACGCACTAGTGGCATGTCATAACAAGACTTGCCGTAGCCCTGCCAAATCTTGCCAAGGATAAATAAAGTATCAATCAAGATATATGAATGAGCCAAGTTTGGCTAATGCATATGATCCACACAGGGAGATGCTATAACATATATTTTATTGAGTCTTCCAACGACTTAGGGGCTAAGACTTATATCAATATTCGTCGAAGACGTCTGCCCGTAACAAAGGACTCTATGGATCTGCTCCAACATCATTGCTGTTTGGCAAAAATCAATCGCACCAAGTTGCGCTATTTTGTTCAAATATAGTGCACGAAGGCACGCAAATAATTAAACATATTATAACTTTAGATGTGCTCACAAGTGTGTCTATAAAAGACTAGAAACGCATGTGAGAATCTCAAACACTTAACTCCCACGCGAAAAAGGACTTAGCAGTTTACACCGATCTCCGGGGGAAAAAAGACATATTCATTATCGAATATTATACTGAACACAAGAGTGAGGTCAATCAAATTCTATTATATAACAACAGAGAATTATAATATATGTTAAGTCATTATAAAGAAACCAACAATAGTGAGATGGAAGTATGTAAAGAGAATCAAACATCAAATACAAACAAAAGAAAGGTGACATAGATCAACTATGTACAAAACGGAAACCAAGAAGCGGAAAGTGAAATGAGCAAATGAAATGAAATGGAGAATGATCACAAATGGAATGAGTATTGTCAAATAAATCAATAATAAAACATGTCAACAAATTACACTGACAAGTGTATTGTAACATAGTGATAACCTTTGACCTTTGTGTTATTAACTTGTTGGGTTCTTGTCTCTATAGGGGGAGGGTACATTTATTGTTATTTTCATGTGTATGTAAATCTGATTTTATTTGATCTTTCTTTAGATATTTGATGTTGTCAAGTTTAAATGATAATATACAACAAATGAAACTTAACTTTGTGTGTTGGTCAGAACCATACCCAGTTAACCGTAGTTTTTCACGTTTGTGTGTCTTGTTGTCACAAAGCAGTGTGTGTGTGTAGTTAAACTTATAGTTATATGTATGAAGAGGGCAAGGTTGTCTTGTACTAAATTATAGTCGTATAAGACAGGCTGGATTAGAGAAACGTACTCATTCCATAGACATATTTTGTTCCTTAACTCTTTGACACCGTAATTATTTTCCACAGTGCGCCGTAATTATTTTTTGAAGAATTCTAAACAGTGAAGTGTACTATCTTTTAGTGTAAACTGTATGTTAATATTGTATGTGTACATGTATATATTATATACCAAACTGTAGTGAAATAGATAGAGAATTGTAATATATAGCGTCTTTGGTAGTATTAACACAAGTACGTTTGGTATACTTAAAACATTTTGTATGTAAAATTGAATGACACTAAATAGTTAACTGTAGGATACGAGCTTACCAAAGACAACTTACTGTTGAAGACAATAAAAGAGATAAAAAAGTTATGGGAATGTATCCTATTTACTTTCGAAGGGGAACAATTTTTGTGTACACAAAATATTAAATTAAATAACAGATTTTCTTTAATTATTTAGTTTTATCAATTTGTTTTATAAATTTATATAAGGTGTAAAATATTCTCTGACATTTATTAGTAAACTTATTTAACTGTTACACTTTCATTTTATTTTTGTTTTAGAATGTAAACAACTTAAATATTATGTCTGTGATGCTCATGTTAAAGTAATGAGCACATATATGCGCTGACACTTTAATTATTGATTGAATGTTTGTACCTACTGTGGACGCAGATGAGCACACTAACATGTTTCACATCAGTAAACTTTTAATGACACTTTCTTACTTGGTGGTTTCTATTCTACCGTGGCTAAGAGGTTTGGTTGCCAGTATAAGCAATATTTTTCATGGAATGTTTGTCAAAGCCAATGGGCACTAATTGTCGTACAGATAGGTTGAGAGTTATTTTTAGCCCCTTCTGAGTAGAGTGGATGTTGGTAAGTACGTGAGAAAAAAAGGTGTGAGAAATAGATTTCACGGGTGATAGTTTAAAGTATCATAAGGTTAAATGTTGTATTTTTATTTTTTTTTTTCACTTATTTCCGAGATTCGACATCCTGTCAAAACCTGACAAGAGGTGTAATCTCTCAATTATAAGTTTGGTTCATTGTGTAAATTTTTATAACATTTTGACCGCTGGACAGTTATCTCTGTCCGTTCTTTTTTTTAATTTAGCGGGTTGGGGGAGAAGGGGGGCAAATTGTTGTGCCATGAACACGTAGATTTCCGTGACATACCAGAGGTGTATACCCGGTTGCCTGGCGTCACGTCGTACGTTTATTCGAGTGTTGCTGCTTATTCAACCCAACCCATATACTTATTTATTAATATTTTCTAAGAGTAATGATTTTACCTCTATATCTATTATTGCTAGTGTGCCGACGTGTCGTTAAAAGTAATACTAGCTGAAATAAAGATCCATGTGTGTTTTTCGTTTCCTCTTGTGTCTACCGATAATGTTGTCTTCCTTAAGTCCAGCTGATTTATGACTTTGTCAATGATGATTTGAAACGGTGTCTAAAATTGCAATAAGTAATTATTTCTTTGATTGTTTATTGTTTCACTGTGTTGTTTTATTTTATATGTCAGTGATAAACTGTCTCTCTTTTTCTACCGTTTTTGTTCGTTGTTTGTCGATTGTCTGCCTTATTTTTCTACCCGAATTTATATAACCGTAAACGCTGTAGTCAGTTGTTGGTGTTGGTGTTTGATGTGTAGTTTCTGCTTACTTGACAGCGTATTTGTTGTCAACCTATTTATTGTCTTAGTTAATGGTTTCAATAATAATTCTCATACCGCTATGACACATATTAATAATCTCAAAAAAAAAACCCAAGTGACAGCATTGTAAGTCTGCTCTAGCCCATCTATAGTTCTGTCAGTATTACAAATATGAACCATTTAGCTCGCCTGTAGTTCTGTCAACATTACAAAACTTTCCCGGTCAGCTTATCTGTAGTTCTGTAAATATTACAGATCTATCCCAGTCAGATCTATCCAATCTATTAAGTCAATGATTTTATGAAGATCATTAACCTAATAAGAAAGACCTATGAAGATATGACATGCAGTGTTCTTATTGAAGAGCAACTTACAGAACCGTTTAGGATTAGAACGGGAGTGAGACAGGGATACCTCTTGTCTCTATTTGTTTTCTTACTAGCTATAGATTGTTTTATTTAAACATCGACATCTCATATTGTGACGTATTCTCTCCAGATCATTGTCTCCATTACAGCTGCTCTGAACGCATCACGATTTTGGGCAAGTCGACCTGCATCTTCCAAATACATGTTCAGACTCTCTGTGATGTCATGGATCCACCGTCGTCTAGGTCGTTCTCTGACCCTTTTTCCATGGACTATCCCTTCCATTACTATTTTTTCCATAGTATTATGTCTCTTTATATAACCGAACAAATTCAGTTTCCTTATTGCGATTGTATTTTGGAGCCAATTTTTCTCTACATTTAGTGAGTGCAGTACATCTCTGTTGGTCTTTTTTCGGTCCAGGGTATTCTCAACATCTTTCTGCAGCATTTCGTTTCGAATGATGTAATCTTTTTTGTAACTAACAATACCGACGGGAAAATAGTTAGCTATTGTTTTCATCTTCAGAATCCTTGTAATCCCAACAGTGATTCTCCAACTCCTCCTAAAGATAAATTTTAAAATTCTCTAACCAACATAAACCGGACCGGGGTATTATAGAACAGTACAAACCTGTATTTTTTTTCTTCAATTGTTTCAATTTGACCACGCTTGCATTTACCTGGGTAAGCCACTCATGTCTGTTGTTTTTCTGTTGTCTGGTGTTCTACTTCTTTATTTCCTACGAGTGCCTTGTAACATACCTTTATATTTGTTTCCTATTAATTTACTGTTTACTGGCCTCGTGGTTTCAGTTCCTTTTGTATTTACCTGTATGAGGTGAAGTTTGGATTTTAACGACATATTTAAATAGAAGAATAAAGGACTTAGAAATGAGTGTGATGAAATTATGAGGTCGATCTTTTCTCCTCTCTGGCAGAAGTCATTTACATATGTTGTGAGTACTGATTATGTGCCATTTATGTGGTTGGCATTTTGTTTTCTCTGCTGTCAAGCAGATATAGGGTATTGTCAAGTCATCGTACACTCCCTTCGGTGATAATTCGTCATGTTTGCGCTTCTCGGCTGTGCTAAGATTAGGCACAAATGGTGTGGTCAGCGACTAGAGTTGGGTTTAGCTAAAGCGAGCCGGGCGATAAACTTCCCGTCTGTGGACATATTACAGACACGCACTTGACAGTCCGAATGTCGTAATAAGCTTCCTGCGAAGTTATTACAAAGATATTACTTGAGATACAAGTAAGAAGTTATTTCTAAACATTGCCGACAGAGTGATCGGATGTTGATATTCCATATTTGGAAGAGATGACATTTTCATTAACGCACATAAATTTCCTAGTTGAAATATTTTGAATTACCCCACCAGAATACACAGGTTTTGGAACAATTGGCCAGCATCCGAGATGTAGGAGTAACCACATTTCTGAATGGGGCCTGGTCTAATAGTAAACAACACGTGCCAGGAACGAAAGGGGCAATATAACCTGACTCTTTAATCAGGCTATAAAACTGAAAAATCACCTTGCGCAAAGAAGACAACCAGCCCTTGCCAGAGTTAGGAATAGTACCAGACCGAACCTTGGTGGAGTATACTGAGGACCTACAGTCTAGGAAAACGCTACCATTTGAACACGGAAACCCGGAATCTGAGGAAACTACAACACACAATCAAAAGTGGGAACGTATTGCTAAAAAAAACTACACCCCAGACCACGTGTAAGAGGCATCATCAAACTGCGTTAAACTATTTCTCTGAACCAGCAGTCTATGTGCCTAAAGATTGGCTTAAGTTGTACATATTAAATTCTATATTTTGCAATATTAACATGTGAACTAATATGTATAAAGTGACATGTGAAAATTAATGTGTGAAAATTGACAGTGGATGTCCGATTCATTTCAGGCTGGCAACCTCATCATATAGAATGATGATTTCATGAACCACCACTGCCACAGCTGATGAAGGTCTTACAGCGAGTTTCTTACAATGAACTAAAGCATAGGTATTCCCAAGTTCCAAATGGAGCAGAGAGTGAATGATGAAAGAAATGATGTACATAATCTATATTATTAACATTTTCGACCATGTAAATGCAAATGTAAACATATTCAATCTATAATGTTAACATTTTCAAACATAGTAGATGTTATGGAAAACCTATTCAATTTATATTATTAACTTTTTCAACCAAAGTACAATGTAAAGTTGAATATGCATCTATTCAATTTAAATGTAATAAATGCTTTTCGCTTAGTGAAATTAATATTAAGTATATACGAGGGTAAAAGTAGTGAAGTAGATGAAATGGTGAAATGAGGCAAATTATTTCACATGATGACGTTGCCATCTCCGATGCAAACCTTATAATAGTCGCCTTTTACGAAATGCCAGAGAAGGCCGTATTCCTATTTTTGTCTTTGTCCCTTCAGAGACCAACGGAAACTGTCCTGGACTTATTATTACTGACTTTTGTAATAATCCATGTGTATAAGGTAATGATCCCCATCAGAATGTTCATGAAGTAGAAGTAGAAAGAGATATAAAAGGCAATTCTTCCTGTTAGTTTTCGGGGATAGGTAGGGATAATATTAATCATCGGGTATTCTTCCACCTGTTGAATATTCTTTCAAGTACACTCTACTGTTGAAGTAACACACCTCTGTAGAGGTAACAGATTCTTAATTACATCCGCCACACAGGCTAATTCTGTATATATATATATATGCTGCTGTCTTGTCCCTGTGTCTGCAATGTTGACATGGGTGTATGTAGATTCAGTTACACCCCACAGTACGTCCGTAAGAGTACATGGAGAAGTCAAAAAAGGGTTGTAAATGACTGGGACAGTTTCAACACTGTTTATTCCCTTACAACACAGACACAACGGCATAGACGAAAATACGGTGACAGCAAAAGCATGAAATATCTCAGCGCTAGCAATACTGAACTGCACACTCGGCAGTTATGATCATAATCATGGCCTTCAAATCTCTCACTTCTCAGAATACTCAAAGACTGCAGCTACGGCAGTTATATTAATGGCCTTACAAATCTCTACACTTCTCAAATACTCAAGACTGCAACTACGGCAGTTTTATTAATGGCCTTACAAATCTCTACACTTCTTAAATACTCAAGACTGCAACTACGGCAGTTATATTAATGGCCTTACAAATCTCTACACTTCTTAAATACTCAAGACTGCAACTACGGCAGTTATATTAATGGCCTTACAAATCTCTACACTTCTTAAATACTCAAGACTGCAACTACGGAAGTTATATTAATGGCCTTACAAATCTCCACACTTTTTAAATACTCAAGACTGCAACTACGGCAGTTATATTAACGGCCTTACAAATCTCCACACTTCTTAAATACTCAAGACTGCAACTACGGCAGTTATATTAATGGCCTTACAAATCTCGATACTTCTCACTAGCCCTGATCAGGCATCCTCTTAGAAAAAGTCCGGCATACACTTATGAAAAACACAGGGCTTGCGACCACCTCGGTCTCCGCCCCAAAAAAACTCCTTTTTCTTTTTTGGATCACACACCCCCCCCCCCCCCCCCCCAACAGTCACGGGCTCGGCTGTTTTTTGAACACCGCTCTTAATACATGCAGCATAGCCGCGAGCTAAACACCGCTCACACAACTCAGGGATGAATTCCTCACAAGCGTGACTCAACGCTGTGAGAAACGGTCATACGCTCTGTTCTAGATATTAAACATACTATCATAAATCTAAATAAGCCTCATAGCTAAGCAAGGACTCAAGCAACGTAACTCAAAATCTACCTTGTCCATAAAATATATTCAGAATTACTGCCCTTTCATAGGATCAACTCGCAACAGTTCCCCACACACCCGGGGAAATAAAAAATGGTTCTATCATTTTTTTATTAAAATTAAATCCCAAAACGAAAAAAAAAAATTAAAAGATAATGACGTTCTAACATATGTTTTACAAAATTCATTTATGATAAGTCAGAAATAGTATATCTACAAAATATTAGCAGTAAATGTAAAGTAAATAACAATCATCCAACGTAATCAAGTAAGAACACTAAAATTAATCTATTAGAAGACCAAGCTAAGTATATCAAAATTAATCTATTACAGAACTAAGTTAAGCATATACAATAATACTCAAACAAGCAACAAATAATAGTAATAGAAATGACAATATCAAGCAAACGAAGTATAATTCGAAAAGAAGTAAAATATGAAATCATCATATGAAAAACAACAAATAATATCACAATGTCAAACCATGTAAAGCAAATACAACTATCAGGACCAATTACCTGATCTAAAGTTACATCATTACTTGAACAATACAAAGAATGAAAGTCTAAACAGAAAAAAGTATACACGAAGCATAAAGTGAGACAAAGATGAAACACGGAAGTATAAACAACATATCAGATCATGCTGAAAAGACAACAGAAAAGATGTAAAAGGATGACGAATAGTCAACCAAGACAGTTGAAAAGTAAAGATGCACATGTAGAGAAAGCCAGTAACGATACATTATCATAACTATCTAACTACACCATATTGTCCAAATCAATACACTCATAATAAAAAATTACAACACAAAATGACAAAGTATATCTATACTAACAACACAAGGGGAAAAAACTTATGACAAAAAGAATAATAAGTAATTTAACCAAATTATAAAACTTATGCATAACTAATAATAAATTATACAAGATATCGCACAAACAAAAATAAAACGCTATCAAAAGGTTTGCACTGACTCAAAGTCACGCGCTAAATATAGAAAAATACATCCAACATTAAAAAACAATTTCAAGGAACTAATGACACTACCCATTACTAACTATAATATAAAGACTAGCATTGGCGCAGAAAAAACATTACAACGTTCGAAAAATACATTTTCCAAAAAATAAATTACAAAAAAGTTTCGTAGCACTAAGTTGCATTAAAAAAATATTTCATTTACAACCAATTCAAAGCTATAATAAATAAGCTATCAATGAAATCGACTTTAAGAAAATGAAGGACATATAAACAATCTATCTCTAAACAGACACACATTAACAAATGTAAGTTTTTTTTTCAAAAAAATATATCTCACATAAACACATGAGAAAAAAAATCAAGTGCTCATCAATTATCTAAAAGTAATTATTGCACCATTACAACTAATGAGTTTGTGCGTAGGGCTGGCAAACACATCATGTACAAAAACTATCTTAACAAACACAGCTGCAAAATTCCAAGTACAACATAGGAGCACAAAGACAAACGATATGGACCAAACAGACATAGTCTTATGACTTAAATGTGAAAATACCATCGTCCAGTGCTTACATAAAAAAAAATTTAAAATAAGTCGGTACAAACTGTTATGTTACACATTATTTCAATCCTAATGAGTACAGTATTCATCAACATACGCCAATATATGAATCACAAGAAAATTTTATTATAAGACATCATAACATCCTTTCAATATTACAAAGAAATTACATGGTATTCAAATACAATACAATAATATTTACTGTTTAAAACAATCAAACGCAAAATTTCCCACTTTCTTGTCAACATGTCCTGACCCTCAAAAGGTAAACATCAGATGCTATAAAGACGTTGATTGGTTCAGCCTGAACAAATATTAGTGCGTAACGTTGACCTACATTCCTTACGGATAACGTCGCATGGGAGCGCTGACCTCTATCGAACAGTCACCACTGTGAATGAATACAAATGAAAATCTCCACTTTAATCAGCCGTAAGATTTAAGTAGCAAAAACGGATAGTTAATTCAACAATTACCTAACACAGTGGTTCGTGTAAAGTCCTGGTCTCTTCACGATGTCATCAGCTCTTTTCCTATCATATGTAGATACTACAGACACATGACAGCACTTGTATGTCGTCATTGCTGTATTCTGCAATAGATTTTTACACCTAACGCAACGAGATGCTTTCTCGACATCAAAATTAGAACAAGCAGTATTATTCAATAGACCCTTATCATTCTTATTACCCTGCCTATAAGAAAACGTAGGCTTTAGTTGAGGAAAGTTACTCTCTTGTTATGTGACGAAAAATTTGGAGATTTCTTATGTCTATAGAACACATAGTCTTTTACTCTATCTTGACCATTGTTATTTTTATGAATCAAGTTAGCACTGTTAGTTTTGTTGCGATTACCATCTCCTCTTTGAATATAGTTACTTCTAGGATCAAAACGTTGAAATCTGTCAAATTGTTTACAGTTCATTGGATAATAAGAATTACCACTTGAATAACTCCTTTGGTCCTGTCTAACCTTAGAATTATTTCTCTTACCAAAGCTTTTACTTTCTTTGCCTATGGGGATATGCTTACGAATTCTGTCAAACTGACTGAGCTGAGTTTGACGAGCAACTGGACCGCTAGAATAATTATCATCCCGTCCATAATGTGTCTCATTCTTGGACCTAGTAGTACTAGATTTATTCCTTGCTATAAATTTATCAGAGTTTACAACAGTAGATACATGGTTGATATTAAGAGTTTTGGCTTGAACTTTATGACCATTCTTTTCACGATTAACAGAACTTGATGGCAATCTAGAATTCTCTTTGTTTGTCTGAGGCCACGAATCACAATCATTAGCAGAGACGCCATCAGCACGTGGAAAACTGTATCTGCCACGTAGGGATTTACCTCTATCCTGCTTAACATCAGTAGAAGTATTGTGCCCGGGTAGGGTAGTGGGGGTTGCTGTTTAAATCGAGAGTATTAGATTTTGATGACTAGCTAGCCTGCTAGAGGTGATGATTGCTCTCTACAGTCTTACAGGAATTAACGAGGTTCGGGGATAATCCTCTATGATGTTGTATTTTTAGAGCAGATTGTTTTTATTTGTTTTGCACCTACAGCGATTAGCTTTGGTATGATACCTTAATAATTTGTATGATGGCCAACTGCAAGCATATGATTCGTCAACAGCATTTGTGTTCAATGAAACAAATGTTTATTCAATTTTCAACAAGAACTGGGTTAAGTCAAATGGTAACCAAACCAAATTTGCATAATAGCATGTTGACATTAATTAACAAGTATAAAAGGTCAATATATTATTTCCAGGATGCAACATTCCTTTGTGTGTCCTTAAGTCTTTTCAACTTGTTAACTTGCAACAACATGGCGTGGTTCCTCTATCTTTCAAGTGTTCCTTCGTTTTATTAATTTTCTAGGCTTATCGACCTTATTCATTATCTTCAAAACTTGTCATATATGGAACCACTCAGCCTTCGTAGGTATTCCTAAATGTTCTCTCAACTTCATGATCTTCCTCTGTAAGCATATCAGTAAAGTATATACTTAGTTTGTTTTCATTGTTGCACATCTTCGAACATAGCCCTTCATGGGTTATGACCGTCAGCTCTAACTGTTTAAGCATGTCATTTGATAGTACTTACTGAAATTTTGAAATTCACAAACACTTCCAACAATTAATTAAATATACACAACTGTGTCTGAAGTTGATGTCCTCAACTGGAATTTACACTGAGCAGACAAAACATGTCTTCACTATAACGCTCTCAATTCAATACTGCCCAAAAAATGGTTTCGTCTCTCGTTCATTCCGGGGAAAGTAAGGACTCAGCCTAACCATTGGTTGGAAATCACGTGACTAACGCAACTCTACAAACCAAGCTTAGCCTAATTAATGCGTGGCGTTTCGAAGCTAAACTGGCCTAATTAAACATCTGCGTCAAGATTTTTTTAATCTTCTTTTTCTATAAAAATTTATTTTATATGTTAATATAGTCTGTATCTGAAGACTCACGGTATACGCGGTTACAGTATTAGCAACGAGTGTGTAGAGCTGACTCTGCAACTTTCTGTCTATCACTGTCAACATTGACAGTAGACCATTTGTCGTTGTTTAAGATGATATCAAGTAGACCATCTACTCTTTTCTTTACCTGTGCAATCTCAACATCTTTATGAGAAATCTGTTCACCAAGTTTCTTATTTAAATTTTCAATCCTAGTCATCTTCTCTTTCTCAGCCTTTGCCTCTTTTAATCTCTTTTTCGCATCCAATTCTTTATTTGTTCTACTGTGTCAACTCTATCTGAAGTGCCTCGGTCTCACTATCCTGCCTATTTGTAAGCTCAACAACCCTTTCTGGTAATACCGCATTCTTTTCTTTAACTTGGCGACCTAGGACAATGTTATAGTTTAAAAGACCAACAAGTGTTTGATTATAGGACTTTTCACGTTCCTTTTTATCTTCCAACTGAGTTTTCAACTCTTTGATTTTGCTTAATGCAGAATTCAAACTTGCTTGCACACTAGCAAGTTCCGAGTTTGATTTATACAAATCAACTGTTAGCTTAGACAATTTTTTCTGAAGTTTACTCTCTTCAGCAATACTCTTTGACCAATTTTTCTTTCCTGTCTGTTGACTCTTACTTCCTCATCTTCTAACTTCTTTTCCTGATTGTCAGAGATGCCGTAGAAAATTAACGTGTGTATATTTCTTACTATATGATCATGTTTAACATTCATATAGATGTATGCAAATGAACAAAGGTAAGTTAATAACCATGCTAAATCCTCTGACATTCTTAAATGAGGATGAGACTGAAAATTGTCCTTAGCAAAATATCTTAGGGCTTTTGACGTATTGACGAAAAATCTGTCCATTACATGTGCCTCAAGCTCTGGGCCTTTCAATTTTTCAAAATCTTTCCCTTCTTCATATAAATATACCAAAATAGGCCTCATATAATCAGGATCTGTATCAACATAAGTGTTAAACTCATACTGGCCAGTAGTTGTTAAATGTCGTGAATGTCCACCAGTTGATAAATGTAGATGTTGGGACTGGTGTAGTAAAGTGTAACGATTGTCAACTCATTAAACAGTTTTGGTCATACAGGTCATCTTGTCCTGGAACGTGATGAGGCTCCGACAAGAATGCGAGTGTAGACAATGAGTGTGTATATGAATGTCAGAACGCGAATGGTAGAATGATTCGATAGAGTTGACAGGTTGGTAGTACATCACTCATACTCACACTGTTCGAATTCAAGAAGTACTGGAACTACGGTGGTCTTTTTATATCATTTAATGAGACGCACACTTGGACAGTACGTGTATGGTTACAGGAACAAATGTCGACATAGACAGCATAATGTTGATCACAGGAATATCATCTTAAGTTAGCATTCATGCTTGGCAAATATCATAATGGAGCATTCGTAAATAAGCATTCAGAGTTCCATCATGTAAATCATCTGGCTTTACTGACTGGGCACGTCAGTCCATAACCAATATATAGGAAGGCTCCTAGACTTAACCTCGTCTAGCGAATATCCCTTCACGTAAAGTTCAATATATATATTTTCCATAAAGATATAGGAATCCCAGACATGGATTCTCACATGTAGCAGTGATCTCTTGGTTCATCGAGCGATAGTACAGGCATCCCTTTTTCTCACTCGATAGATACAAAGTATATGGATTTCAACATGGCTGTGCTTCTCTCGTGAGCTTCACTCACTATTGGATACAGACCAAAATTGGTCATTCGTTAAATGTCCTCATTTCTTCATAGCTTCTATCATAGAGGTAATTGAATAATATCATATAATCTAGTGCTGATACATAGGAATGTCATCTTCCTTTGAATAAATATTCTTTTCAAAAGTACCACTGTGCATCTGCTTATCGACAACGATGGCGAAGCCCAAGTTCATAATAAATTGTGGTTTTACCTTTCTATGCGAAATATAACTTTGCCATTCCTTGGCAAAAGAGAATAAACACTGGGGTAAAGTACATACAACATGTCTAAATGACTATCACTTTTCCCCATCTACTTATAGATCACTTTTTCGGCGATAAGCCGGCTACAACAAAATTCGACATCTCGACAGGATGACAGCCATGAATCACACCCCCTGCTAGCGATACTTCCGCTGCATAGCCTTTGACCTTTTCTAGCGACAACCAACATAGTTCGACTTAGAAATGTAAAGATATCCATATATAAGACAGACTCGTCCTACTCATACAAACACTACGTATAAATTCAGGCCATAGATATACTGAAGCAAGAACAATCTATTCCTACCCAGGCAAAGAATAAATCGCAGTAGGCCTAGATTCGTCCGCGGAATCCGATCGAAGATGGCGGAACTCCTTTCAAGGGAAGTAACTCAAAAATGACTTCTCCTTAAGCACTTAAAAAAGGAAATACTTTGTTTACAAAATATTTGAGAACATAATAAGTATATAAATGTATTATATTGCAAGATAGTAAAGATTGCACTTTACAGTAAATTAATATGAAACAAATATAAAGGTATGTTATCAGGCACTCGCAGGAAATAAAGAAGGAGAACACCAGACAACAGAAAAACAACAGACATGAGTGGCTTACCCAGGATTTGAACACTGGACCTTCCGTGCGACAACCCCGCCTAGCCATGCAAGCGAATCACACTATCCGCTCTGCCATCTACGCATCATCAAAAAATGATGTTTCAATGGCAGGTCAATAGTGCGAACCACAATACACGACACCAGAGGTCCTCCATGGGCAGTTCAGCCTATTAATGATATGGAGGACCTCTGGTGTCGTGTATTGTGGTTCGCACTATTGACCTGCCATTGAAACATCATTTTTTGATGATGCGTAGATGGCAGAGCGGATAGTGTGATTCGCTTGCATGGCTAGGCGGGGTTGTCGCACGGAAGGTCCAGTGTTCAAATCCTGGGTAAGCCACTCATGTCTGTTGTTTTTCTGTTGTCTGGTGTTCTACTTCTTTATTTCCTGCGAGTGCCTGATAACATACCTTTATATTTGTTTCATATTAATTTACTGTTTACAGGCCTCAGGTTTCCCTCCCTTATTTGTAATAAATGTTTGCACTTTACAGTCTTACCACACCTCCCGGAAAAAAAAAAAAAATTTTTTTTTAAAAATACATCTAGGAGCAACGTAGAATAGGCTCACAACGCAAGAATACTGCGCAGATGAAAATATCAGGAATAACTATAATTCCTAATATGACCGGTGAGAATATATCTCAAAATCTGAGAGAAATTGTTTCTCTACGAATAAATGTTTCCAGGAAGGTGTAATCTACGTATAATACAATTCTGGTAATTATACAATGCATACCAAAAATTCACACTATAATCTTAAATTTATGATTTATGAAGAAACAATCATCAAAGAACAGTGGTGAATAAACATCAATAAACCGCTAAGTAGAGATACCATCATTCTATTATTAAATTACAAATGTGTATCTTAGTAAAGAAACAAAAAATAACTGTTGTAAAGTTATACATATTAAAAAGATCCAATATTTAACAGTTAAGTGGCATCATGTGGGCATCTGGACAGAATGTCCGCCATCACATTTTCTGAACCACGGATAGCTCGTACCGAAAAAATGAAAAGGTTGAAGAGCGATTGCGTATCGAGTTGATCTCGAGCTCTTCAAGTTCTTACTTTGGATAGCCGTAAGAGCTTTTTGGTCAGTTTCCACTACGAAATGCGCGCCCAGAAGGAATCTTTGGAGTTTGAGAATTGACCAAACCATTGCCAATAATTCACGGTCTAAAACCGAGTAATTCCTTTCTGCAGCATTAAGTTTTCTGGATATATACATTACAGGATGCAGAGTTCCAGAGTACTCTTGCATTAGTGCCGCTCCAATCCCAGTGGATGAAGCGTCACTACGAAGAACAAATGTCTTATCTGTTGTAGGTAACACTAAAATAGGTGGTGATGAAAACATAGTTTTGATCTTCTCTAGTGAAGATTGGCATTCATGAGACCAGTGAACCCATGTTAGGCGACCCTTTCTTTAATAGTGTAGAGAGAGGTGCCATGATAGAGGACAGATTCGGAATGAAACGTCCATAAAATTGTATGAGACCTAAAAGACTTCGCACTTGCTTTTTAGTCCTAGGGATAGAGATGTTAAGTATCTTAGTGATATTATGGTCTTCTGTCTTCAAGAAACCGTGACCTACTCGATGGCCTAAGAAAGCAATTTCGCTAAAGCCAATACAAGCTTTGGATGGTTTTGCTGTCAGGTTATACTCACGCAGAGTTGATAATAATTCAACTAACCCTGAATAGTGATCTTCCCAAGTATCGCTGAAAAGACAGATGTCGTCTAGATAAGCAATGACATCTGACCGATACGATAGGATTCGACGCATCATGCGTACAAATGTAGCTGGTGCGTTCATAAGGCCGAAAGGCATAAAATTCCATTGGAAAAGGCCTCTGGGAGTAGAGAAAGCGGTAAGAGGTTTGGCGCGTTCGGATAATGGAACTTGCCAATATCCTTTAGACAAATCAAGTTTAGTGAAAAAATGCGATTTAGAAAGACGAGTAAGTAGCTCTTCTAGTAAAGGCATAGGTTCAGCATCGAACTTCGTAACTTGATTCAATTTGCGATAGTCAACGCAAAGACGTATGTTATTGTCTTTTTTTCGAACAATAACCATCGGCGAAGAATATGCAGAAGTGGATGGTTCGATTATTTGTAAATCTATCATTTCATCCAACTCCTTTTCAACCTGTGTTTGGAAATGTATAGGGATAGGATAAGGTCTAACCCTAATTGGAGTATGTTCAGTTAGAACAATGTCATGCTCAATGACATGAGTTTGTCCAGGGATGTCAGTGAGGACATCCTGAAATGTTTGTAACATAGACGAAACTTGTCGCCGTTCTCCTAGAGACAAATCAGGAGAAACAGTAACGTCTTTCCATGATTCACTAGAATGAAGTGGGATCATTGGAAGCGGAAGATTAACATCCGAAAAACTTGTTTCCTCATCCTGTATTACAGACAGTGATGAGTAATGACCATGTTTGACATGAGAATCGTCCGTTGCCTGGAAAATAGGCTGTAGATAGTCAGGACGTTCATGGAACTCTCGTAAGCATATTGATGTGGAAGGTTTTATGCTTCCCGTTAATATCGACGATGTAGTCAACATCTGAAATTTTCGATATTATATCGTACGGACCTTTCCAACTAATAAGGAGTCTATTTTCACGACAAGGTAGCAAAACAAATGCTTTGTCACCAGGACAAAGTTGTCGTAAAGTTCTCTTCTTATTAGCAAATTGTCTTGCCTTCTGCTTAGCAAATTCAGAAGAGGACGTTGCCAATTTGCATGCTTCGATAATCTTTTGTCTCAGCGCGATGACATACTCGTAAGAAGATTTTGTGTCATCGTCAATATTGTCAGCTGTTATAAGATCATGCAGCAAAGACATTGGGCCGCGCGGTCGCGCGCCAAAGACAAGTTCAAAGGGAGAAAACCCTGTATGTTCATTGGGGACCTCTCTGTACGCGAAGAGGGCCGCGGGTAAAACCCTATCCCAATCTTGAGGATGATCCTCAGTTATCTTCCCTAATAAGTTCTTAAGTGTTCTATTTAGTCGCTCGACCATCCCATTGGACATAGGATGATAGATGCTACTCAAAGATCTCTCTATCTGTAGAGTAGACATTACTTGAGACATGGTATCCGATATCAGTTGGGTGCCATGATCTGATAATATTTCTCCGGGAATCCCAGCCGAGAAAATATAAGCCAAAGAGCATCTGCAATGTCAGCGGTAGTAATGCTCTTTAGAGGGATAGCCTCTGGCCAACGTGTGCACATGTCTACACACGTTAAGATAAACTGATGTCCTCTAGCAGATTTGATCTTGAATGGACCAATGATGTCTATCGCCATTTTCTGGAATGGACGAATAGGAATATCTGCAGCCTGAATAGGCGCAGCATGACGAGGACCTTTGGATTTGACTTCTTGACATACTTTACAGGATCGACAATAGATCCGTATGTCCTTGTTCACAAAAGGCCAAAAGAAAGCCGCAAGAACTCTTGACTTTGTACGGGAAAAACCCATGTGACCAGCACACTGAGAGTCGTGTGCATGTTGTAAGATCTTAACTCTCAAATTCTTGGGTACAAGAATCTGAGAATGACTTGACTTAGTGGAGTCTTGCACCATACGTACAAGTACGCCATTCTTCATTGTAATCCAAGATTTACAATTTGAATCTTTATTCGGATCACCTTTCGTTACAAGAGTGAAGAATTTCTTAAGAGTCGGATCTTCTTCTTGTTGTTTTATAAACGAGTCACGAGAAATTACCAAGGGATCATCTTGGTTATGCACTTCATTATCTTCAACAGATGAAGTTTCAGGCATATTGAGAGCTTGAGCTCTAGTGACTACCGCATTAGCAGATTGCATATTTTGATTTTCCCAAACGGAAATTTGCTCCGGAGTGCATTCTTTGACTCCGTGAATGCGACCGATGATAAGATCAGCGATCGGATTCGGCAAAAGACATGCGTGTACATCTCCTGTGAAGAAAGGAGTAGCAATCCTAATGATAGCGGTAGAGTATTTCTCTATGGTGCCGCCAAATGTTACGCATTTGACTACTTTGCCTGTAGAATGAGAAGGATCTATGAGTGACTGCCTAACCCCAATAGTTGTGCATCCAGAATCAAAAAGTACTGAGACTGGATTGTCATTTACTAAACCTTTGTGTAAGACAAGAGAACCTCTCCCATCATGCGCGATTGACGCAGGAAGAGCGGGAAGAGGATGGCCACAGCTTAAAGTAGACACTGTGGTTGGCTCAAATAATGTTTTGCATTGGGGGCACTGAGATGCTCTCCCAAAATCAAAAGCGGCACATGCCATATTATTAGAGTCATCATTATCTTTATTTTGTTTATAGGCTTCGTGGGACTCTTGCTGTGCAGAGTTCGCCTGGTAATGAGCTTTATGTTTTTTGAATTGTGCTCTACCTCTGTTATTATTGCCTCTGTACTTATCATTGTTTCCACTATTATAACCCCTACTCGGGTTTGAATCATAGCTCCTTTGGTTACTATCATCATATTCATTATAATGAGTATCTCGGTAATTATGATCTTGTTGTCTCCATGAAGGAAAACTTGGATAGTTTCTAGAATGACTTCCTTTGCGAAAGTTCCTGTAATTATGACCACCCCTGAATCGAGGGCTGTCAGCTCTTCTCCAGGTATTCGAAGAAGAACCCTGAAATGATTGGTTACCTTGGTTCTGATAACTGTAATAGTTACCTTTTTTATTAAACCTATTTTGAGGTCCTTGGAATTTGTGAGAGTGATTAGGGTTGTATGGTGTTGCAGAAGCAACTGGCATACCTTCTTTAACCTTACTGTTGCTAATAGCTACGTCCGGATGTGCAGTGACGTATTGGGTACAATACTGTTCCATTTCTTTTAGAGACTTAGGTTTACGCTCATGTAAGAATTCGAGGAAAGGTTTATTTATACTTGACATAATCTTGTCTCTGAGTATCAAGTCCATAAGGGCTTCATAAGTCTTTTCTGTTTTGGATAGCTCAATCCAACGATCAAATGTAAGACGTGTCCTTGCAATGAATTCTGAGAATTCTACACCCTGCCTCAGGCACCATTGTCTTAAACAACTTCCGATAACCCTCTTCAGACAACTGATACTTCTTTAATAAGGCTGCCCTAATAACATCATAGTTATCTTTGTCAGCCTCTTCAACCAAACTTAAACTAGTCAGAGAATCACCTTTCAGATTTTCTGATAACTGGTTAGCATATTGTGATTTGTCCACATTATGGGCTCGACACGAGCGTTCAAATCTATTTAGCCAGAATGTTATGTCATCACTGGAAGGGTTGAACGCTGGTACCTTGACCTTGTAAGTAAAGGGTTTACCATTACCACCAGATGCTTGATTACCATCACTTATGTTTGTTAACTTTAACTTTTCTAACTCAAATGCTAAAAGTTCTTTTTGGTGTTCATGTTCTCTTATTGCTTTTTTCTCTTGAGCTTTAGCTTCTCTTTGTAATCTTTTTCTCTTCTGCAGCTTGTAATTTTTTTCTCTTCAGCAGCAGCTTGTAATTTTTTCTCTTCAGCAGCAGCTTGTAATTTTTTCTCTTCAGCAGCAGCCTCATCTTTTCTTTTCTCTTTTCCATTTCCATCTGGAATCTTTTTTCATCAGTCTGTATCTGCAATTTCTTTTGTTCATACTCTCTTTGTAATTTTTTTTCCTCAGCTTCTAATCTTTTCTCCTCAGCTGCTAATTTCTTTTCTTCAATCAATGCTTTTCTTTCTTCAGCAGCAGCAGCAAGTTTTCTCTCTTCTGCAGCTAATGCTTTGTCATATTGAGCAACTGCCCATTCTTCTAATTGCTGACCAGTCTTATCAAGAGCCTTGCCTTGTGTGATAAAATAATCTAATGTAGACATCTTGTCTAATAAGATCAGTAATTTGCAAAAGTAAATAAATTCACTTTCTTAGTCTTAATCAAAGACCTTGTATGATAACTTTGTAACCTGTGGACAATAGTACTTAACTATCCCAATCACTGTGGGAAACAAGCCTTACAAAGGTCTTGTATAAATCCTTATATAATAACAGCTATAAGTTGCTGGTTCACTCTATAATATAAGTGCAGTGCACCAGAAATAGTGTTTTATATCATCAACTGTGTACCTTTAGTAATAGCAATTAACTATCAGTTGATTCTTGTACATCAACTTATATGATCAACTATATTTTAAATAGTGTATGTCGATCAGGCACAAAACAAAACAGTTATACAGAAGAACATGAAAACATTTGCGGAAATGAAATAAATCAAATGGGAAAAACAATAAAAGATAAACCGCAAGAGGATAACAAATACAAATAACGCCACAGTATATAAATATAAATTGAGAATAGAACTGAAAGATAGAATAGGGTAGACCAACAAATTACAAACAAATCAAAACAAACTAAAGAACAGAGGAATATTACAAAAACAACAATGAGTATAGTCTTCACAGCTAACACTAATAGCAACAGCTGAATATGATAAAATAGAGTGTTGCAAAAGAATGTGTTGTAAAGAAGGCTCAGATGTAGGACTTCTCAGTTCAATAACATTTCCTTTCGCAAACACTGTCAAATATTCTCCAGTCCTGATGTGTAATGTTCTATGTTTCAACCAAGCTTGCTGTGTAACACTGTTAGTTGTATGGCAAATGTCCAACGAACCAAATGTCAACAAACGCTGACCTAGTTACTGCATACTGTCGACAGGACAGGTCACGCTGACATCACTGTAGAGTTGTACTGTTGATGTATTTGTGTGTCGTAACAGACCCCAAGGAACGTCTGGTCTCAGTAGTTTACTTCTCAATATGGTCACTGTGCAGGTTGACCCAGGAAGCTGGCACACCAGTTGTTAAACTCATACTGGCCAGTAGTTGTTAAATGTCGTGAATGTCCACCAGTTGATAAATGTAGATGTTGGGACTGGTGTAGTAAAGTGTAACGATTGTCAACTCATTAAACCCAGCACAGTTTTGGTCATACAGGTCATCTTGTCCTGGAACGTGATGAGGCTCCGACAAGAATGCGAGTGTAGACAATGAGTGTGTATATGAATGTCAGAACGCGAATGGTAGAATGATTCGATAGAGTTGACAGGTTGGTAGTACATCACTCATACTCACACTGTTCGAATTCAAGAAGTACTGGAACTACGGAGGTCTTTTTATAACATTTAATGAGACGCACACTTGGACAGTACGTGTATGGTTACAGGAACAAATGTCGACATAGACAGCATAATGTTGATCACAGGAATATCATCTTAAGTTAGCATTCATGCTTGGCAAATATCATAATGGAGCATTCGTAAATAAGCATTCAGAGTTCCATCATGTAAATCATCTGGCTTTACTGACTGGGCACGTCAGTCCATAACCAATATATAGGAAGGCTCCTAGACTTAACCTCGTCTAGCGAATATCCCTTCACGTAAAGTTCAATATATATATATTTTCCATAAAGATATAGGAATCCCAGACATGGATTCTCACATGTAGCAGTGATCTCTTGGTTCATCGAGCGATAGTACAGGCATCCCTTTTTCTCACTCGATAGATACAAAGTATATGGATTTCAACATGGCTGTGCTTCTCTCGTGAGCTTCACTCACTATTGGATACAGACCAAAATTGGTCATTCGTTAAATGTCCTCATTTCTTCATAGCTTCTATCATAGAGGTAATTGAATAATATCATATAATCTAGTGCTGATACATAGGAATGTCATCTTCCTTTGAATAAATATTCTTTTCAAAAGTACCACTGTGCATCTGCTTATCGACAACGATGGCGAAGCCCAAGTTCATAATAAATTGTGGTTTTACCTTTCTATGCGAAATATAACTTTGCCATTCCTTGGCAAAAGAGAATAAACACTGGGGTAAAGTACATACAACATGTCTAAATGACTATCACTTTTCCCCATCTACTTATAGATCACTTTTCGGCGATAAGCCGGCTACAACAAAATTCGACATCTCGACAGGATGACAGCCATGAATCACACCCCCTGCTAGCGATACTTCCGCTGCATAGCCTTTGACCTTTTCTAGCGACAACCAACATAGTTCGACTTAGAAATGTAAAGATATCCATATATAAGACAGACTCGTCCTACTCATACAAACACTACGTATAAATTCAGGCCATAGATATACTGAAGCAAGAACAATCTATTCCTACCCAGGCAAAGAATAAATCGCAGTAGGCCTAGATTCGTCCGCGGAATCGGATCGAAGATGACGGAACTCCTTTCAAGGGAAGTAACTCAAAAATGACTTCTCTTTAAGCACTTAAAAAAGGAAATACTTTGTTTACAAAATATTTGCGAACATAATAAGTATATAAATGTATTATATTGCAAGATAGTAAAGATTGCACTTTACAATAAGATCCATAGTGATTTATATATTGAGTTCACTGTATATGTAATCACCTATACAAATTATTGTCCCAAGAGGTTGGACAATTACCTTTCCAGATCACAGAGTTAACTACCTGTTTAAAAAAATGAGCTTATTCCCAAAATCTGTATCAGCAATTCCTTTCTATAGTACCTTTATATGGGCATATTCAGGAAAGTCTATATAAATGTCATAGCCATAAGTTACTTATGCATCAACTTCTATAATCAATCTATATAGATATCGACAATAACCAGAACAGATATCAATAGATTAAGTTTGTACAATTCAAGAAGGCCTGATGACATACATGGAGCGACACAATTTAAACTTTACCAAACCACTTATCTGTCATTAATCCCGTTCCTCTCCGCTAAGACACTGGATATCACAAAGTTATGCGGCTAAAAACACTCCACTGCGGGAAGGTACTAGAACTTGACTTTTTCCCTTTAGGTACTTGTGATAGAATAGCATGTGCTTGACCAATGCACACACGACAACCGGAACCAGAACACAGCCTGGAACTCAGCAAACACAGCAACTCTTGACGCTTCTGTAGTCGTAAAGGTACACGTAACACCGTGTATCATAACCTCTTGAATTTGAAATGGGGATAACTGGAACAAACAGCTGGTACAAACACCGTCAAAGTCTACTTCAACCCCCGTGACCACTGCAGACGTTGTTGTGGTCTATGGTCACTAAATCGAATGTCAAACAGATACTGGTGTAGAGTTGAATACAACCACGAATAAAACGTGCGTGGTTTCTCACTTGCGCTACACAGGCAGATTACAATACCAGGTCAAGATTCTAAACACAGGAGACCCAAGCCACGCCCACACAGGGCTATTTATGTGTACATCGAGATCCCGTAGTAATAATGTTATAACGCAAATGACATAGGTGTCAGTTACACCCCGTAAGACTGGTATAGAAGATAAAACCAGTCTAGGCCACCACTGTTAGCTTTTTGGGGATAGGTAGGGATAATATTAATCTTCGGGTATTCTTCCACCTGTTGAATATTCTTTCAAGTACACTCTACTGTTGAAGTAACACACCTCTGCAGAGGTAACATATTCTTAATTACATCCGCCACACAGGCTAATTCTATATATATATGTATGCTGCTGTCCTGTCCCTGTGGCTGCAATGTTGACATGGGTGTATGTAGATTCAGTTACACCCCACAGTACGTACGTAAGAGTACATGGAGAAGTCAAAAAAGGGTTGTAAACGACTGGTAACAGTTCGATACTGTGTATTCCGTTACAACACAGACACAACGGCATAGACGAAAATACTGTGACAGCAAAAGCATGAAATATCTCAGCGCTAGCAATACTGAACTGCACACTCGGCAGTTATGATCATAATCATGGCCTTCAAATCTCTCACTTCTCAGAATACTCAAAGACTGCAACTACGGCAGTTATATTAATGGCCTTACAAATCTCTACACTTCTTAAATACTCAAGACTGCAACTACGGCAGTTATATTAATGGCCTTACAAATCTCCACACTTCTTAAATACTCAAGACTGCAACTACGGCAGTTATATTAATGGCCTTACAAATCTCCACACTTCTCACTAGCCCTGATTAGGCATCCCCTTAGAAAAACTCCGGCATACACTTAGGAAAAACACAGGGCTTGCGACCACCTCGGTCTACGCCCAAAAAAACTCCTTTTTCTTTTTTGGATCACACATCTCCCCCCAAACAGTCACGGGCTCGGCTGTTTTTTGAACACCGCTCTTAATACATGCAGCATAGCCGCGAGCTAAACACCGCTCACACAACTCAGGGATAAATTCCTCACAAGCGTGATTCAACGCTGTGAGAAACGGTCATACGCTCTGTTCTAGATATTAAACATTCTATCATAAATCTAAATAAGCCTCATAGCTAAACAAGGACTCAAGCAACGTAACTCATAATCTATCTTGTCCAAAAAACATATTCAGAATTACTGCCCTTTCATAGGATCAACTCGCAACTTTTCCCTTTCGTCTTTCGTACCACAACTGGAACACAATCAGTATCTGAGGGCAAGAGTGTAGATTAAGATACCAGTTTCCAAAATGGACATTTAACAAAATAACTCTTAGTAGTTAAATTGTTTAAATTGTTATTTTTAATAGCGTTAAATTGCTTTTATGTATCATTTATTTTCCTTTTGGCTCCCTATACAGCCCGGAGTCAATACTGCAGCTGGTTCTCTCGCCGAAGCTTACACAAAGCATTCACTTTGCAACCGTTAGTGTGGTTCAGATAGAAAATTTGGTTAGATGAGGTTAAGTTTTATGATGGAGACTAGCTGATTTTAATGTATAGTCTAAGTCGAATAATCGATAGAACGAGAAGAGATGGTCAAGAGTAGTGCTTACATCTCTTCTTTACTGGTAGGGCATGTTTGCCTTTGTTACTTTCTTTATTTTTGGTAAGGTGATAGAAGGAAACTATTCACGTGTTTTAAATTGTCTGATGAGTTGTTTATCAAACAACGTGTACTGGAGTTATCGAAAATAACTGTTGCAAATCGACTATTTAGATTAAATCAGTCTGCTCCGAGATGTGATAGAAGTAACATCAGTTTGCTTCCAGCTGTGATATATTTAGATTCTAGAAGTGGTAGCAAGTAGAATTGTCATCGGGCTAATAAGCCAATGGTTTTGGTTGATTCTGCGGTGGCAGAAAAGTGACTATCGCCCATACGTCTATCTCGCATTTATTTGCCATATTTGTGTATGACAGTTTTATTTATTCTGAGGACGAGATGTCAGTGTTTCCAGTGAGAGAAATGTGTGTATTTCGAAAAAACCAGGTACGCTGAACATTATGAGTTTTACAAATAGTATGTGTAGGGACACTCAATATTCAGCGGGTATTTGTTTCTCTTCTTGTGTGACACTAGTTGGTGGTACTATTTGAGGGTACTATCTCTGGAAGAAGTGAGGGTACACGTAGCCTGATGTCGACTCTAGACACCATCATCAGATGGGTGTTAGAGACGTGGGATCAACTTCGTAGACACTTACTGACGCTTCTGGAAACGTGCTGCGCTCTAAACTATTGACCAGTGACGAGTGTGATCCAGTCATCTATCTGCAAAAAACCAAACATTAGCGGGAGCAGAAATCCTAAAGGCAACTCTCAAGATGATTTAATCATTTTGAATGTATTGCATCCGTATGTCTCAGACACTTTCTTAAATACACTTAAACAGAAGTGTATAATAATAAGAGGAAATTCGCTGAATTAACTTAGCTGGGGGCTTTAACGGGCTAACGATTTGTACGAAAACCCTGTCCTTCCCAAAATATGACGGCAGATACTAGAGTTAACATATGCTCAGCCTCATGCAGCATTGTTCTCGCATTCATTCTGCATATCTTGTGGAAATCACATTGAGGTAGAAGCATCGTTATCCTTCTATCTACAACTCTGCTAAAAGTAACCTTGTGCGAAGGTAGACACCTTTGACGACCCACAATAGTTATTCTTGAGTTTTGGACACTGTTGGACCACTACTGCACAGCTAAGGGGAGGCAACCCGTGCCATTTGCTTTCTTAAGTATTTCTACCAGGTGGTAGTCCATGTCTGGTTTCTTGATCTCTGAGGGTGGAACCACCGGCATGTATTCACAACTGTTATTGTTTGATGTAATTAAAATACCCATGTGAACATAATCTATGTGTTCTCTAATAAAAGCTATGTAAAAAGTGAGCATTGTCTTAGTGAGTGCACTCCATCCATTGCCTTTCAAATATCTTTACAAGTTAGTAAATCCTCTGCAAGACTCCACTAGTTTATTTATGTGTGTATTCCTATTTAGCTATTGGTCCAGTGTCATTCCTAGATATCGAGCAATTAGCACTGTATTAATGTTTTGCCCTTGGATATTTGTGTCTATAATTTTATTTTTAACTGATTCGGAACAACCCCATCTTTATTGAAGATCATCCACATTGTTTTATTTGTATTCATCCGATATACCCATTATGTCATCCATTTACATACTTTTTTTTGTTTGCTTTTGTGTATTTAATGTTGACATATTTTTCCCAGTTCTCCGTTCAAAAGCATCATCTCCATAATGTGATAATTTTTTTTTTTCAAAGCATTAAATTCTTCACCTAAATCATTTACCATTATTGTCAAAATTGATGGAGATATTACTGATCCTTGGGGTATTCCATTTTGTTGTTCATGCAGTTCTTCTTTTCTTCTTCTGCGTTTGTCCTTAAATGGACGGTTGTTACGTCCTGTCGCCGTTTATTTGCGCTTTTCGGCCGACAACATCTGGCAATTTTGTGATCGGGTTTGTCTTCCCTCTTTGATCCCTACTCTCTCAGCCAGACTGCAGTGATGCAGCCTGTTTCAAGGACCACCACTTGGAGGTGGGGTAGGGTCTTCGTCAGCTCTGGGTTGCTGACCCTGACGCAAGAAGTCAAGCTATGAGTCGTTGACTGCATTCATCTCGTTTGCTGAGTCTTCGGTCCCTTCATACGGTTCTGATCTAACATTATTTACCTGAACAGTGAAATATCTATGTTGTAGAAAATTTTCTAAATAATTATATATTTCCCATGTTGCTCCCATCTTTTTCATTTCAAATAGAGCACCTTCACTCTAGCATTCATCATAAGCCCTAGTTATATCAAAAAATACTACCGCAGTTTTTTCTATCTTTTGAAATACTGGTTTTGCTTCATGTTTCAATTTAATTATCTGATTCATATTGCATCTGTTCTTTCCAAACGCTGACTGAGTTTGGCTATATAAAATATTCTTTTCCAAATAAAACGTTAATCTTTTATTTACTATGGTTTGTAATATTTTACATAGATGGGACGTGAAACATATTGATCTGTGTGAACTCGCATCATGGGCATCTTTTTTCTGGTTTTAGTATTGGAATAATTACTACTGTTTTCCATGTCTGATTCATAGTGCATCTGTTCTTCCTAAATCCTGACTGACTGTGGCTATATAAATTATTCTTTTCCAGATGAAACTTTAATCTTTTATTTACTATGGTTTGTAATATTTCACATAGATGAGACGTTAAAGATATTGGTCTGTGTGAACTGGCATCATGGGCATCTTTTTTTCTGGTTTTAGTATTGGAATAATTACTACTGTTTTTCGGGTCTTAGGAATTTTTCCTGTATTAGGTCTTTCTATAGTAGGTATTATCATATATTTAGTTCTGCCTTTAATTGCTTTTAACTTATTCTACACATCTGTTAGAGATTGTTGCAGGGTTCAGCGTTTGGCAGACATTTTTCCAACGATTTTCTGTAGCTTTAAGTATTATTCTGTTTGATTCATTTCTTATTATCTTCTGATCTAAATTATCTACGAATTTATTCTTTCTATATTCCCGTACAGCTTGTTTTCTTTGTTTTTGAATGTTCGTACATTTAACAGTCCACCATGGTACTTGGTTTTTTTGTTCCAATGTACATTCAATTTTTAATTGTTAATATGGTGTGAAATTATGTGTTTTGGCATATGTGCATTTGGTATATGTTTAACAGCTATTAGTGGTATTTCCCTTGTGAGATTATCTGCATATACATCTAAATTTTCATTTTCTATCTTATTCATTTTTGCCTCTTCCATTTCTATTTGGAAACCTAACCATATTTGCTTTAATATAGTGAAATTTTGATTTTGCTACCAGTGTGTTAGATTTGTAGTTATATTTTAGTGTTATTTCATTGGGAACTCCGCCAATGCCGGTCCCAAGCCCGGATGAAAAAGGAGGAGGGCGGCCTGCATGGAGGCCGTAAGGAGGCAGCCCCTCCACCATGCAAAGGCACAACAGGCCAATCACCTGTTTGTCTTAAACTATGATTACGAGAAATACAAGAGAGAAAACCGGACTGATTCTAAAGGCGACGAACTGGAACGGACTACGGACTACGACTTATGGAACTTGGAACACAAGAAGTATAAATGGGAAGGAAGAGGAGCTGGTGGAAGAGATGAGGAAAGCAAAACTAGAAATCCTGGCTATAACGGAAACGAAGAAAAAAGGACAAGGAGTCATGGATCTCGATGGCAACATGTTGCTCTACAGTGGTGTACCCATATCTGAAAGAGCTAAAGGGGGCGTGGGTTGCATTGTGGCCCAAAATCAAAAGATAGTATCAAGGGATGGAACTTTGTCTCGGAGCGCATTATGGTTGTAAAACTAAAAGAAGGAGAAACCATAGTCAACCTGGTCATAGTGTATGGGCCAAATGAGGATGAGAGAGCAGAGGTCAAGGAGGAATTCTTCGAGCTACTTCAAAGGACAGTGGATGACTGTCTAGATGAAGTTATCATGCTCGGAGATTTTAATGCCAGAGTTGGAAATGACCATGCTAGATGGGGTGGAGTTATCGGAAGATATGGAGAAGATACTCTCAATGACAATGGAAAGAGACTCCTTAGATTCTGCAGTGAGCAGAATCTGATCATTACAAACGCAAAGTTCCCCCATAAGCGCATACATGCATACACTAGATGTGAACCAACAAAGAATGAAAAGTCAGTGATCGACTATGCCATTGTTCGGAGAAGCTCATTCAGATATGTCCGAGATGCAAGAGTCTGGAGGGGGCCAGAGATTGGAAGTGATCACTACCTGCTAACAATCAAACGAACAACTGAAAGAGTTGCTCAGCCTAGGAACTGCCCAACATCACGCAAGAAACCAAGTAAACGAGCAGGAAAAATGAGCATTATGACCTACAAGCTGAGAGAGCCAGAAATTAAGACCAGATATCAGGGGCTTATTGCTACAGCAGTGAGCAACACAGAAGAACGACCTGATGACTTGGAAACCCTCTGGAATAAATTCAAGGATATCATAAAGACAGCTGCTGCAGAAGCATGCGGTGAAGTCCGACTTGGGAACCAGAGAAAGAGGACACCTTGGTGGACAGAGGAAGTCAAAGAGAAAATAAGAGAGAAGAAAATGGCATGGAAACAATACTTAGGAGCTAAAAACACAACAGAACAAATGGAAAAATATAGAGAATATGTGACACTCAGAACAGAAGCAAAGAACAAAGTGCTAGCAGCAAAACAGAAGTCCTGGGAAGAATTTGGAGAAAAGCTAGAAAAAGATGCACAAGAAAACTAGAAATTGTTCTATAAGACCCTAAAGAACATGAGGAAGGAAAAACAATGCCCTCTCAAATTTATAAAGGACAAGCAAGGCAAATTGCTTACTGCCCCAAAGTAAGTAATGGAAAGATGGAAAGAATATTTCTCAGAACTCCTGGATGGTGAGCATGGTGAAGCATCAGAAATGATAACCACTAGCACAGAAGAGAAAACCAATGATGGTGAAGATGACATAAAGATGGAAGAACTGAGGGCAGCACTAGAGAAAATCAAGATGGGCAAAGCAGCAGGGCATGATGGTATAACACCAGAAATGGTTAAGTACATTGGAGCATCAGGCGACCTATTACTCTTAAAGGTTCTACAGGCAGCATGGTGCAACAAGACCATACCAAAGGATTGGGAGATTGCCATCATAACACCAATTTTCAAAAAGGGTGACAATCGACAATGTGGAAACCATAGAGGCATATCCCTTTTCAGTGTCCCTGGTAAAATCTACTCTAGAATCCTAGAGCAGAGACTCCGACGCCTAGCTGAGCCACAATTGGATGAGGTCCAGTGCGGATTCCGAGCAAACCGAAGTACTCAAGACCTAATCTTCACACTCAGACAGCTGAGTGAAAAGGCCCTTGAGTATAAGAGTGAGATCCATCTTTGTTTCATAGACCTGGAAAAGGCATTTGACAGGGTCCCCTGGAGCAAACTTTGGGACTGTTTGGCAAGGAAGAATATTCCAGCACCTCTGATTCATGCTATACAGAGCTTCTACAAGTCTTGCAGAAATTATGTGAGGGCAGCAAACCATAAGTCAGAAGAGTTCAGGACCACCACTGGTGTAAGACAAGGTGATATCCTATCACCTTACCTCTTCATACTCCTTATGGACGATGTCATCAAGGCATGTAAGGAGAGAACAACAAAGTATTCAGTGGGGTACTGGAAGATGAGACAGGTCTATATTTCGGAGCTGGCATTTGCTGATGATGTTGCCCTGATTGCTAAATCAGAGGCACATCTCCAATCCAACCTGCAAGTCTGGAAGGAAGAGCTGGAGAAGAGAGGGATGGTCATAAGCAGCTCTAAAACAAAATCCATGGTGATATCACGAGAAGAAAGAAAACATCAGATTAAGTTGGGAGAACAGGTCCTGGAGCAGGTCGACCACTTAAATATCTCGGAGCTATTATAGACCGAAAGGGAGGCATCAAAGAAGAGTTGGCCACTCGAAAAGCAGCGGCTGGGAGACTTTTTCAGGCCATAAATCGTGGATTCCTCAGCAAGAAAGAGGTTGGTAAGAAAACGAAGATGGCTATATACCGCTCCACCTATGTCCCAGTCTTGACATATGGATGCGAGTCGTGGGCAATGACTACAACCCACAAAAGCCAGATCCAAACCTCAGAAATGAGGTATCTGAGGAAGGTGGTTGAAGTAACAAGAAGAGACATGGTCCGCAACCAGACGATACGTCAAGGCCTAAAATCCCACCCGCTGCAGACCCAAATAGAACAGTCCCAACTGAGATGGTTTGGCCATGTCTGCAGAATGGGAGAAGATCGGCTAACATGACAAGCATGGGAAACAAAGAGCCAGGGATCCAGACCTCCAGGACGACCCAGAGTCCGCTGGGAGGACAACATTAGACAATCTTTAAAGGACCGAGGACTAGAATGGAACCAGGCCAGGAAGAAGACAGCTGATAGAATGGTCTGGCGCTCTCTCTTCCAAACCTCTACACCTCACGGTAGAAGGGGAACGACTAAGTAAGTAAGTAAGTTATTTCATTGGGTAAATGGTCTTAATTTATATTGTCTATGGTTAGACATGACGTGATGCGTTGTTAAGCAACCGCATGGTAACGATCTATATACTAGCCGCCATTAAAAACACATCGCTGTGGTGAAAAATTCTAATACCCATATATAAATTAGAACATAAATGTAAAGCCGAACGAAATAATACGATAGGAAGAAGAATGGAGAAAGACCAGTGCTTTCCCAGTATAGATAACGCCTTCGTTGTATAACGCCGTAATGGCTAAAAAAGATTTCTACTTGTCCTACTTCGGTCGTTGCTAAATATAATACTTCTACGATTAACAGAAATTAGGCCCAACGATACGGCAATAACCGTAATTCTAAAAATAGAATGTGTAGTCAAATCTTCTAGACGATCTTGATTTTAAAAAACTAACATTAGTGCAAAATCGCGCACAAGGTTAGCCTTGGAACGACAGACGGGCTTAGAAGAAGAGAGAGAGAGAGATAGACGGACTGTGGAACACGGTCACACAAGCAGCTCGCCGTGTGTTTAAAAAATAAACCAACTCGCAGTGTGCATGGCCTGATTTTTTCAAATAAACAGTGATGAAAAAAACTAACGATACGATGTTAGGTTTTGAAAACAGGTTTAATTCTTATTAGGAAACCTGATATTTTACGCAAGGCTCCTGACTTTATACTGATAGTACAGTCGTATAGAATTGAACAGGTGGTAGTTAACACTTAACATCGAAAAAAAGATCGTATTCTTAACTATGCCACTTAGCCCCTTGAAAATCTTATATTCGTGTACAGGAAGGCTAAGGGACTAGGAATATGTAATAAATTATCTAAAAAAGTCCATTAGATAATTATATATTGGTAATAAAACATATAGAGAACATAGATACTGTCAGGTTTGGTCATATCTGCTTGGGATGGAATTCCCTGAATTTTGTTGAAAACTAGTAGTGACAGAAAGTCTAAGATAGTACGAGGGAGGCCATTGGCTGAACTTTGAAGTTAAAAGAAATTTGATTGGGTGACCTATGAATAACAAATAAATGCCTAGAAACGGAGTAAAAGTGAATGAAAATATATGAATGACTGTGTACTCTTTTGAAAATATTCAAAACGGTTGGCCAATACACTAGATATTGGCAGAAGAAATCTTAGAGGGGACGCCATATCGTTACACATTGTGAGAGATGAGAGCAGGCAGTGTTATCCAAATTTAAATATATAATAACAGCCTGGACATACCGCAGATCAAACTGTACCAGTCATCTTTAGTGTGTATTTCCTTACGAATTGTGGTAAGCTAGACATTTTTAATCTGTATTTGCTATGAAAATTGAATGTGAAATGATAAATTATGTCTGTATGTGTGTGGTTCAGTAGCAAACATGAGGCAAAGCCTATATATTGCTCCACCATGTAAAAGATTGTCAGAGAGGAGTATAACTGCATATATATATTGGATTGCCATATAGTAACATAACACCTATCCTATTGTATGGAAGGGATTACAGCTGGAATTGCAGAGGCGTTGTAACCATTAGGGAGAGGGATACTGGTGTATATTGTCACATGAAAAGCTAGCAGTTGGCCTTAGGCGCTGAACTTTATGTTTGTTTGTACTGTCATGTACTTCAGTGTGGAATAATATTGTATATTAGTTATGAAGAAGGAGGCACAACCTTCTCATTTCAGATGCCGTGGTAGAGATTGTGCTATTGCATCGTCCGGTCTGAGTACTGTGTGATCCAGAAAGCTGGTAGCAGACTCATTGCACAAGATAGCGGCCATTGTCTATCATACTATCAAACTGAGAAGCAAGCGAGCAGAGGATACAGGTTTCCTGCAGCTGCATTATGAGATAAGCGCTTGTCAGCACGGAAAGCTCAACCTTGAATAAAATAACCCTGAACTGAACTTTATTATAAAAACAAAAGGGACAGAAATTTAAAAAAAAACCAGAATCTGTGAATCCTTCAATATTATTTCCACCAGTACAAACACATGAAATCGTGATGACAAACAACAACCTAGCACTAAAAGCCAGTATTTCCTCATAATAATACATCACAACACTACACTCATATTACAATAATAGTATATGTCTGGACAAAGATCTTTTGTATAAATTCTTGTACATAAACATTGTGCTTACATTTGATTGTGATTCCTGATTCACATTGTAGTAGGATCAGGATATCTACATATTGGAAACGCTAATACATTGTATAAAAGTTACACTTGACTTACTTAAGATAAATCTTTAGAGTGTTATGTGTTTGTGATTGTCATAGTGTTGTAAATTGTTGTGGATCTTAACTTAGGTGTTTATCTGTCTGTTGGTTGTTGTGAACTTACACTTCATCACTATCATAACCCTAGACATTAAACGAAGTCATCATACAATTCAAAAATAAGTCTGATTGAGGTCGAAATGTGGTAGCATGCAAGGTTCTCTGTAATACACAAAACTTATTAGATACAGAGACCTTCACAGCTGATCTCATTCAGTACACTAAGTCCCCTATAACTATATTTATATAATCCCAAATCACCACATATATTGGGGGCTTGTCCGGGATTTGAATTTTTCAAAGCACCAATTATATTGGGTAGCTCACTTCAGGGAATTATAAAAATTATAAAGGTATTCTTGGGTGGAAAATAAATAGGGTTGAGCTCTCAGTGCTTGTGGTTGTCCTTAGTATAATTAGTCATAGATAGAATTGTTTAGTTAGACATTGTATAAATTTGCCTGTTAGAAAATGGCTGACCTGGCAAAGTTTCGATCTGCGGCTGTACAGACTGCCAGGGAAATGCACATGGATGGTCAAGTCTTGATTGACTATGTGACCTCAGAGTGTGATAAATTTATTGCCAGGGAAGAAAAACGATTAGAGAAAGAAGCTGAAAGAAAGTTAGAAGAGGCCAGAGAGATTAAGAAATTAGAGTTACAGATTGAGGCTGACAAAGCGGCTAGGGCATTGGAGGCTGAGACTAAGAAGTTACAGATGGAAGCAGAAGAAAAGAGACAGGCTGCTGAAAGAGAAGAAAAGAGACAGGCTGCTGAAAGAGCAGAAAAGAGACAGGCTGCTGAAAGAGAAGAAAAATGACAGGCTGCAGAAAGGGAAGCAGAAAAGGAGGAGAAGAGATTACAAAGGGAACATGAGTTACGACTAAGGGAGTTAGAATTTCAAGGTCATGCTCCTGAAAATGGTGCGAATTTAGCTTTGTTAAATAGGAAGTGCTTTCTAAGGGGTAATATTTTAAGATAGTTATATAGATCTATACAATGTGTTTGGTGTTTATCAGCAACTATGCGCACTGCACGTTTTTGAAGTGAATGAAGCCTTTTTGTGTTGGGAATGTAACAACCATCCCAGATTGTGGAACAATAGTCTAGGTATGCTTGTATATGAGATGTGTAGAACATTTTCCTTGCCCCCTCATCCAGGAAGTGTTTAATTTTGGCTAATTGGTAAACGTTTTGTGCCGTTAGCTTTGTGAGTGCACTTACATGTGAGTTCCACCTTAGGTGCTGGTCAACAGTTAGACCTAGAGTTTTATGTTCATTTACATTTTTAGTTAGTGTTGTTCCAATGTAGAGCTGAAGTGTTGTTTTCTGCTTGAACTTTTGAAAAAAACAAACATAATGAAGATGGCTTGTGCAAATGTAGACTAGAACTTTTGGATAAAACAGAACATGATAATGATGCTTGAGAAAATGTAGACTTAAACTTTTGGATAATACAGAACATGATGATGATGGCTTGAGCAAATGAAAACTTGAACTTTTGGATAAAACAGAACATGATGATGATGACTTAGGCAAATGTAGAATAGAACTTTTGGATAAAACAGAACATGATGATGATGACTTGAGCAAATGTAGACTAGAACTTTTGAATAAAACAGAACATGATGATGATGAAGTGTCCAAATGTAGACTAGAACCTTTGGATAAAACAGAACATGATGATTATGGTTTGAGCTAATGTAGACTAGAACTTATGGATAATACAGAACATGATGATGATGACTTGAGCAAATGTACACATGAAATTTTCGATAAAACAGAACATGATGATGATGGCGTGTGCAAATGTAGAATAGAACATTTGGATAAAACAGAACATGATCATGATGACTTGAGCAAATATAGACTAGAACATTTGGACAAAACAGAACATAATGATGATGACTTGAGCAAGTGTAGACTGGAACTTTTGGATAAGACAGAACATGCTGATGACTTGAGCAAATGTAGACTAGAACTTTTTGATAAAACAGTACATGATTGTAGTGGTTTTTGATGATATTGTATGGATGTTATGTTACCTAGTGTACTGTATGAGGTCAGCTGTGAAGGCTCCTGAGATAAAAGTTTATGTGAATTACAGAAGGCCCTTCTTACTACCACTACGACCTCAAACAGACCTATTCTACTATCATGAATGTTAGCTACGTTAAAAGTCTAGGGTACTGAAATGTAATGTGTAGTAATATAATATACAGACACACACATGTAATTAATAAGTCTAATAATCTTAATAAACTCTATAACACACTGAACTAACTCTGGCTGTTTTAGTTTAAATTTTAGAAATCTTTTAAATTTATTAGTTCTGAACCAAGTTTTAGTTTGGTCAGAACATATGAAATGATATGGATTTGTCAATGAAATGCATAAATATGTGGCATAATAAAATGTAATTTGTGTCCATAGAGATATTATAAGAATGGTTAATATTAATATTATCTATACTGTCTTTGGGAGAACTAGTACTAGATGTTTCGTTGGGGTGGCGTCATCACTCCCAATCTGTGACTACACCAATCATTGTCCATTGACGTATGGAATAAAGTAAATGTTTTATTGCTCAATAGTTATGTCTTTATTTGATGGTGGTATAGTTGTGAATAGTTGTGAATAGTTGTGAATCTTCAGCAGGCCAGGTTTTCACTTATCTCTCCTGTGACGAGCTGATACATGATTCTGGTAACCCACTCCTCTCCGTAGCTGGAGTACAATGTTAGACTGCACAGGCACAAATGTTAGGAGGCACACACACATCTGCTTGTGTACTCTTATATAAGCATTTGGCACCACCTTAGTGCCAAACAGAAACTCACAATTCTGAAAAATAAATTTGTGCCATGTGTCAGTACTCTATCCACTACGCCACTCTTACACACAACACCACACAACAACATTACACAGACTGGGTCAGATCTCTCTGACCAACATAGCACATCTTACCCAGTTGTTTTCACATAGTACCAGTTCCCCAAGACTGCATTGCATCTGAGATATGTTCAATAGTTTCCTCTTTTATTCAAAATGATAGGTGATATGTTCCCACTGATCTCAATAATAGATTCGCCTTCCATAGTCTTAGTTAGGTTTCCATATATTTTTTGTTTGTCTCTAGGCCCTGAACTGCGGCGGGGGACCTAGAGCGAGCACTTTCTTGTCGTAATCATTTTTCATGATATGGCAGTATCAATCACTCAAAATATTAAAATAAACAAGATAAATGCTTTCATTCTTACCAGAATTCAGAATTGAGAACACAGTTAATACTAGCAAAACTCAGCTGAGCTGCTGGCTATAGTATGGCGTCCCACTGTATTATATATTATTTCTGGGAAAACACCACTATCAGTTAATGACTGTGTTACTGGACAGACTTCTATAGAATGGCAAAATTGTGCGTCTCTATCCCGCTAATATAAAATGCCTTTGCCAATCAGATCAGAAGACTAGGCTTTTCAATTCAAAATTTGAAAATCAAGTCAAAAGTACATCTCACTTTCTCAAATGTACGTCGGTCACATTTTATCTTTTCACAAAATTCTACTTGTTTTTTGGACCAACACATGTAAAAACTGCACGAACCTGCTTCCTAAGTTTTTTTTAGCCCCTATCTCCCGACTTTGCCCCGCTAGTTTATTACAGGTTGAAATTTGCGTTTTCTTGTCTCAATGACGCAAAATTGAGACTTTAGTGAAAGTATGCACAACAATACTGTTCGATAGTCTGATGGGAAAAATACGGTCTTTCGTCAATATCTTCCTTGTTATCTGTCCGTCTGTATAATTAAAAGTATATTTTTTCTCTGCTTAAGATGGGCTATCAAACTAGCTAGGTTTTATTTTCATAACTTTATTATTAAGAAAAAAGCCTATTTTGCTCAAGGTTAGTTTTTGAAAATTTGTTTTTTTTGAACGTTCGTTTCTCGCGGTTGCCGACGTAGAATTCAAACTATAACGTCCAAGTACAGTAAACTCGTCAAAGAAAGTAGTAACGTCTGTTTCTGACAATGCCAATGTCTTTAATTATGTCCATTTCCTGACATTGTGTTCCAACTAGTGGCGTTGATTTTTTTCTCTTTAAAAACTTAAAAACCCCCCCCCCCCAAAACAGCGTCTTTTTGGACTTCTCTTATCATTCAAACACGTGTGTCAGACCGGCCCATAATGAATTTTTTATCTCCAATTTCCCTCGCCCGTTTAAAAGGGTAAACAGTTTTCGTCTGCACTGTCTACTTAGATAGTTTCAATGGCGGTAGGAATCTAGTGGGCCAATAGGCCGAGGAATTGTCTCCTCAGTAATTCCTCACGAATTATTTTTTTTCCCTACATGTTATCTTTATATAATTGGAAGTTATTTTAAACGGTTGTAATCACGCGTAAATTCATACACACAGATGATGATGGGACTTGAGCAAAATGTGGACTAGGAACTCTTTAATTAACAAAGAAACATGATGGATGATGACGAGCATATGTAGAACTAGAAACTTTTGGATAAAAAAGAATAAAGAATCATGATGTTTGGATGACTTGAGCAAATGTATGTAGACTAGAAACTTATTGGAGTATAAAACATACACAAGAGTGTTGGCATTGAGCAAATGTAGAATTTAAATTTTGGATATCAATACCAAGAACGATGAAGATGACTTGTGTGGTAAAGGTGGGAGGGTTATAAATATTTTATAGCGGGACCGTTTGTGTACTGACTGAGGATCCGCCTTGTGAAGGTTATTGTATCTAATACGATGGTGGTGTATTACAGATAACCTTACTTTGCTACCACATTATTACCTCAGTCAGACTTATTCTAAAATATTGTGATGACTACGTTGAATGATCCTAGGGTTATGATAAATGATGAAGTGTATGTTCACAACAAAAAACAAACAACAGTGACAGATAAACAATTTAATTTAATCCACTACTCTTGACAACACTGTGACACTAATCATACATATAACAATCTATAAGACTATCTTAATAATGTCAACAGTAACTTTTCAAAAAATATGTATTAATTCCTTTCAATAATAGATATCCTGATTCAACTACAAAGTGAACCAGGAAATCACAATTTCAAATGTAATAGTCACAAGTTGTATGTACACAATTTATAGATAGGATCTTTGTATTGACATATATTATTAATTGCAATATATGCTGTAAGTTGGGTTGTGTAAGTTGTGATGTGGTTTGTTTGTCAGTTTCTTTTATTTGAAACAAATTCTTTTTATAAACATATATATATGTCCCTCTTGAATTAAGGTAAAGTCACTTTTAGAGGGGTATTATAACACAAAATTGAGCTTCTCTGGTCTGGCCACGAAAGCTTAACTTCTGTGTGAGCGGCAGGAAACAGTTCTCCACTGCTCGCTTGCTTCACCGTGTTCTTGAGAGAACAACACACTGGTCGATATTCTTGGACAAGCAAGGAGTATGCTTACCAGCCTCTGGATTCAGCAAAAACTCAGACACATGTGCTGGCTTCAATACGTTATTACCACAGTCCCTGAAACCAAGAAGTTGGTACCTCCTACTTCAGAACTAATTTATAATCTATTTCCTCAACACTGAAGCACAATAACATAACAAACACCGAGTTCAGCGCGGTAGGCCAACTGTTAGCTTCTCATGTAACACAATAGGCATTTCACCAGTCTATTCCTCTCTTCTCCCTAATGGTTACAACGCCTCTGCAATTTCCGCCTTTATTTTATTCTTCTATTCAATAAGATAGGTGTCATAGTACTATATTTGGCAATCCCATATAATGCCCGCCTATGCAGTTTATACTACTCTATAACTCCGCTATTCCTCTTCCGACAAAGTTTTGTTACCCTGGTGGAGCTAATATACTAGGCTTTTTTTCCCCCCCCCCGTACATGGTTGCTACTGAACTAAAAAACTACAGGCAGACATAAATTATCAAAACTCTTTTTCACTATTCCAAACACAATCAAAATGCACTTTTCATTTTTTCATCTAAAAGATATCAAATATGTCAAGCTTACCACCAATTCATGGGATGAAAAATATTAAAACAATACGTTTGAACTGGCGATGAGTTATGGCCACAATTCAGATCTGCCTCTATCCCAGGCTTTCATTTGAAAAATATGAACTGCTTCTCAACGCACTTGCTTCTACACAGTTCAATTTCACAAAGTGGTACTGAACAGACGCTCCTAATGGACTATATCCAATGGTCTAGCCAATAAGACCATGTTTACAAAAGCATTTGAAAAAAGTACCCTTTCTACCGTTGTTACTACCTCCTCACTTCCATACTAGGGGGTGTCTTCCGTACTATCAGACTAATGTCAGGATTTCAGACATAAAACAGTAGAATGTCATGTTTCCTAATAAGCATTTAACATGTTTTTTAAAACCTAACCGTGTATTGGTAGTGTTTTTTGTCCCTGTTTATTTGAAAAAAAGTTAGTGCTTCATGCCTTACGCGTGGGGTGGCATTAATTTTATATCGCGAGACTGTGGTAGTATTGCATGCGTTCCTCCGTTCAGCCCCCCCTCTCTCTCTCTCTCTAAGTCCGTCTGTCTTTTCATTACGCAGTGTATATAATGACATTAATGCTCGTATTTATCTAGGTCATTAATCAGTGTGCGTACCTCAAGGTTTTCTAAGAAATACAGTACACGTTTTATTTTTGAACCGCGTGTAGTTTATGCAGTAGGCTTTACTAGCAAACGTAAAAGCGTTACAATTATATAGACGAAGTAGAAAAGGGGGATCTCGGGTTCAGTCATTACGGAGGTATACACGCTGGCGTATGCCATTTAGAAAGCACTGGTCTTTCACCATTCTTCTTTCCTTTTATTGAATTAATTCGTTAGGCTTTACATTTACTTTTTAATTTAGATATGTGGATTTAGAATGTTTCACGACAACTTGAGCAAATGTAAACGTGAACTTTTGGATAAAACAGAACATGATGATAATGACTTGAACAAGGGTAGACTTGAACTTTTGGATAAAACAGAACACAGTTTTTAGAGCATCCGCTTAAATGTTAGTAAGTTTGTATGTACAGCCGGGAACACACACACAATATGATTGTATATACAAAACGTGTTGATCTAATATTACTAAAGAGCGTTCAAATTACAACTGACCATAACGTGAGAGATCAATATGTTATCCTATTAAAAGAATACATGCGAGATATGAACTAGTGAATTTATTACAACATAGAAGCAAATATAGGCCAAAAACAAAACTCATTTGAAGTAACTTGAACAGCAGACGTTAAAAACAGACAAGACTCATTTCAACAACAACAACAAAAGTAAAAGATCCCGTTTACCCGCCCATTGAGGCATATTGGGAATATGGTGTTAGGCCCATACTTTCTCAATCATCAGCACACTAGGGGTGATGTGGTCAGCATAACGCCGGCCGTTAACCTTGCCAGAATTGCTATGGGACTCAATTCATGAGGCAGGATTGACCCCGGAGCCGTTTGTGATCTAAACAAATGCCACCTCAACTGGGAATCGAATCATGGACCACCGAGTGATAAATATTTAAATGGCCGATGTCAGATTTTAATTTCCTATACACGTGCCACATTCAGGCAGTCGGGAACACGTGCCACATTCAGGCAGTCGGGATCACGTTGAGTCTCAGATATAATCAAGGAGACCACCAGTGCATTCACATTTTTGTATAACTCTTTACCAATGTGACTGTCAGTAACACTTATCGACTCCACTGTGTTGCACCACTGCAGTGTGGATTTATAATAAAAATAATAAGCTCTTTCTTCTAGAAGTATGACCTCACAACAATGGCTGACATAAGTAATCAACACCTTCTACACGTACTTCTCTTAAATTTGATTCTGTACGCAAGATCTTTTAAAAGACGCAATGGCCGACCGCTGTGACCGCAAGATCTTTTAAAAGACGCTAATTTATTTCGTTGTTTCTTTCTATTCTGATATTTTATACTGCCCGGAATTTATCTCGAACGGAACTAAACACAAAACTGGCAAATTTCAACAAGCTTCAACGTCTTTTACTTGCGTTTGAAGGGATTTTTTTCACATTTATCTTCATCTTTAATTGTGTTTGGTCGTATCGCCATAATGGCCGAAAACACACAGGATATGTTACTAATATGTGAACAGTGAACAAACTGTGTGATCAACCATAACTTTCTTACTTTTTCTGTGTTTCTAAACGGATTACCTGCACATAGAGAGCAGTGAATCTGTATTGTGATAACAATTTATGTTACAAGCCTTACGTAAGTCGAAAATTTTTGTTCACAATTTCAAGTTATCTTTTTTCCGTGTACATGTTATCTGTTATAACATAAACATAACATAACATTAGCTAGAAAGGCATATGGATTTATATTTGTTATATACCTTTAACTTAACGACTACGTTTTCGTATGATTAAGAACACCCACCCCCAAAGTTGTTAGTATAAAACGTAAATTATGTCAATGTGTTAAATTTTGGGGCTTTAATAAATAATTCCGCCCATGAGCTGAAAATAATAACGTACGGAAAGGCAGTATTAAAGATTATGTAATCAAATAATACAGGCCTTCTACGGCGCTCCACACAAAGCATGAAATTACAACATAAACGCCCATGACCACTCACAGCCCAATCTTCCTTAGGCCTCCACCGTGCCAAGCCAACCAAGCATGAGAATACAATAACGAAAAATGCAAACTTGTACATAGCGCCTTAATAAACTCAATCTAAACAAGTCTTCTTTACAACCACAGTAACCCACTTATAAGCTGACACAAAAAACAGCCATTAATATTCGCTCACTCATGGATCGGCGGCAAAAAAACCCATGACCAAAATGGTTACACAACTACAACTCATTTGACAAAACTTATATAAATCCTCCTGCCTGTTAAACAATTAGACCAAATTTAAGACACTAACACTGTAACTAGGAATAACAAACTTAAAAATAAAAAATCCGGTCAAATACCCGGAATAATGATAATTTCAAAGCACTTAATAAACAAGTAGTTCCGATTAAACATGAAACTTCTACAAGTATGTAATGAGGAAAAATCATTGATAAAGGAGAATCAAACCATCCGAATTGGCAAAACAAAAGTAAGGTAACCTGTGACAGACGAATTTCAGCCAGCACACCCTGTCTGAAACTATTAGATAGATAAGGTATAGAACACCTGGGTTTAGCATGAGAGAGCCCTCATTTTATGTGTTGCATAATTTTAATCAACCAACGTGGGGGTCCCACGTTTTTTCGAATAAGTATGTGTGAATGGCACTTAGCCATGCAGAGGGTAACTATACTTTACCCAAACGTTTTGGCTATTTTATTTTGTTGTAACAGTCAGTTAAGGGCGAGCGTGCGAGGAAACCAGTGGAGATTCGCTCGGGGTGGTTAGTATTAAAGATAAGCCACGCAAACAACGTCGCCTTCCGATCCCCTCCCGCCTTACCTTAGAGCGATCTAAATCAACTACCTCCTTCACACTTATCATTCTTTCTTACCCGCCTAATAGGCGTGTCCAAAGTTCAACGAGGAAAAGCGGTTTACGATCAAAAGCAGCAGTGGTTGGTCCCAGAACGGACGAAGCAGTTTTTCCAACGACCCTTCGTTTAGCACCCTCAGTGCGAACCAGTAGAAGAGCGCTGAAATTGCGGCGGAACGAACAGACAACTGGGAGGAAAATCTAGAAGCCTTATGCCGCCCAGGGCCCGATTGAGAGCCGGCCAAGTTAACGCAGAAATATTTCCCGAAGTTTGTGAAATTTTCGTCGCGTTTTTCTCCCCATCTCTCCTCTCAAATCCTTCTCTCTTTTTTTCGAACTTCTTTCCTTCTCCTATTCCTCTCTCCCCTCTCCTCTCTTCAATCTCTCTCAACATCACTCTCTCTCCGAAAACACCCACATCTGTATCTTCTTCCACAACCTTTTAACGCCATAAGAGAAACCTACTGAAGAATTGCGTTAGTCATATCATTAGTTTTCGGCGAACAAGCCACAGAGATTTTATGAAGAAAGGTACTATAGCATTATATAGAAACAAGAATTTCTCGTGGTATCTTCTATATGGGAGAGACGTATATACAAATTCATTCTGTTATATATGCCAGTGGTGATATATAATTTAGATCCAAGTACTGATATCAGGTGTTGTCCTAATTACTTTCATTTCATATTTAACTGGATTTTGTGTTAATTGTTTAAACCATTAAATAAACCCATCTCAAAAGGTTTCCAGATGTAATTAAATGAGTATATCTATACGTTATTTCCCATAATAATAGATGCTTAAATTAATTTAGAAGCCGCTAAGGGATTTATAACAATTAATACAGTTTAGTTCTGTATATACGTGTGTTTTTTTAATCTATAAGAATCGCGGAGCGTTTTTCTTATATTGGTATTATAACTGAATACGCTAGTGTTTAAAATAGTCCTTAACTGTAAATTTATCGCGCGTCAGATATGATTCGTATTGGGTTTATGATTTCAATGTTTTTACTATTTTTTTTCCACACATAGGATGATCATAAAACCTTTGCGTTCCAGCAATTAATAGTGTCCTCCAGAATCACGGTTTTTTCTACCTTCAGAGAGATTTTTTTTATAAACATTTTTAAATATATAATCATACGTGTTGCGTGCCCGGTGCAGTCCCCCTCTCTATTTTGTTACAATGAGAGGAATCCAACAAGAACCAAGAACATTTAAATGATAACTCTCAAATAAATTCTGTAAACTCCCCATAACTGGAGAAAGAACCAATTGCCCTAGAAACCTTATAGACTATATATATATTTTTAACGCTTCTGCTGTTGGAAAATATCAATATATTCTTCACTCTGTACACTGACAGTCCACGTTATTTCCCTCTGGATTTACAAACACCCGAAGAAAAACATATAACCTCACTGATCATTCTTTGTCATCACTCTGTGTTCATCACGATATAGACGTTTTCCACCACCAGCGGTGAAATCCAGGAGACCACTACCTTCTCATAACTATACCTGTGACAGTGCCATCCCATAGAAACTTTAGATAAAATCAAAGGAACACTAAGGCGTCACCTTCCTGCGATTACGGAAAAAAGTAACTGAACGCCAAACCTGATAGTCAGGGGCTGGAAAACGAAGGAAAATACTAATACATTTTTTGAGTACCTACTAGTTGTTTATGTTATTCTATGGAGTGCACCAGAATTTCAAACGAATCGGTAAGTGTGGAAAGGGTGTGAAGGACCACCCCTCGCTAGCGTGCATTTGAATGAATGACTTTTTCCCTTGATATAACTTATAATTTTTCTCTTACCCCCTGCCGCACCCCGCCCCCCCCACCCAACAATTTGTCACACAACCTCCACACTCCCCCCCCCCACACACCAACCACACGCCCCCCCGCCCCTCCCACTCCAACCCCCAATCTCTCCACAACCCCCACCCCAATCCCGCCCCTCACTCCAACCACTTGCCCCCTCAACAACACTGGTAGGTTGTTTTACACCCAACTGCCCCCACCACTTCCCCCCCCGTCCTTAATCTGCTTAGTCCCTGGGGAATAACTTGGAACCGAAAACACCCTCCCCCTGAAAGAGTCCTTAACCCTGATGCCCCTTAACCCGCATTAGCCCCCGACTCGCCCCCCTTTCCCCATCACCCCCCGCCCCTAAACCCCTACCCACCACACCCCCTGACCCCCTCCCAAAAACTTGTCTTAAAACCCTCCCCACCCTGCCCCACCCCGTTTTTTTTGCCAGTGAATAAAATTATGTTCCCCATCTGCCTATTCTCCACTCCGATCCCCCACCCCTAGAGAGTTCCCTCCCCACTGATAACCCCTTTGTTGGCCATGCCCCGGAATAAAGAATTTTTGAGAGAATACCCCCTCCCTGCATAGTCGCCCCACCCAAACTAGCCCCTTTCACTTTGGTTACTAAACCGTGTTCCTGGGCGCGGGGGCCCCATATCTAAAGACCTGTCCTTTTGTACTCCAAACGCAGTCACGGTCTGCTTTTCCGAACGGTAAACCTTGCCCATTGGGGAGTCCCCTCACGTGCGGGGGCTCCAGGGAAACCTCCCTGGCGGGGCATTTATGCCCCCATCCTTGCAAGAGTGTTGTGACCTGACCTATATTGGTCCCAGACTGGCCCGGAGGCCGTTTGGCTCTCAGCGGACAGGTTTCCCGCACCCGAACACCTCGCTTGAATGACATCCATCATGGCAAACATTTACCATGTGGCCCCCCTTCCACTTCCAATCAGCCGTGACCATTTGTGGTAACTCTGACATTCATGGTTCCCTCCCCCTCCCCGTTCATGTATCGGCGACGACCCAATCACGCTTTTTCGTAGCTCCCTGGAGCCCCGCCCCCCTTTTTCCCAGCCCCCCCGAGTTTAAACCCACCTGCTGGGATGAATCCCACTCCAGCATCATTTCCCGCATAATTTGGTGGCTTCCCTGTGTCGTTATTTCCCTATCTATATCCTTTTTTTGCTTTGGTTCGTCTCTGTTTCCTCTATTTCTGTTCTTAGCCCACTATCCCCCCCCCTCAGCTCGCCCTGCGGCCTACGTCCCTATCCGCACTGGACGCCTTTAATTAATTTGCTCAGCCATCATTTGAATGTTTTCCTTCCCTCTTCACAGATAAGTGATTTTTCTCGCCCATTTTAGGCAGATTAGTGGTTATTCATTCCTGTCTTTCGGTTCGTAGATTATTTTTATCTGTTTCTAGCTGTCGACATGTCTTTCTGGTTTCACGATATTCTTGCATTAAACAACTGTTATCGTTTCGCTAATCACATTAGTGGTTTAATTCCCTGCCCCCAGTATGGCTCATTTGGACGTTTTACTCCTCATCATCACAGAGCTTTGTACCCAGACCTATATGTAGTTTCTTGTCCCGGTTGTCACCTGTTTTCTGGGGGGGGGGACTGTGGCTGACGAGGTGTGTTAAAACCCCTGTTACGTCCCAACTTGTCTCATGTATGTACCGTGTTTCCTTGTTAAACTGATTTCATACCATATTATTTTTTTAATTTATATTATTTGTTTTTTTTACCAGTTTTTCACCCGCCCCATCATCCCCCTGTTTTAAACACTATACTCCCCCCCCCCTACCCCCAATTCATTGCCCCCCCCTCCCTCACCTACCCTGTTTCCGTTTTGTGTTAATTTTTATATTGGTCCCGGGGACGTCCTCTTCTTTCATATTTTTGCGTTTCTTCCAATATGCCACCTAATTGAGAACTCGTTCACTTGATTTCCCGTTTTCTTCTCTTCCCTGCCCTTCACTGTCTTGAAAGTGTCAAATTTCTCGACCTTCAGATACCTCCCCTCATCGCTTGGATCAGTCCCCATTTTTTTCTCCATAGGCATGCACTTCCAGACATATCTCGTGACTGCCACCTTAGGACCTTACCTTCTTCTCCACCCTTCCAAAAACCGCTTCACCCGCGCATCCATCTCCTAAAATTCCTTGCCCACCTCCCCAGTATGAGGTTACTTGGTCTTCTATACGCCCTTAAAATCAGTCCCGAAATGCAAGTTTCTTTGCCTCCGCCACTAGGATCTCCCCTCACTCCCTCCCCACTCCAACCTCCACCATTTCCAATAGGTGGTAGATGACCTATCCTTCGCCTTCACACATAGTCTTCCATACATCGGAGCTATTCCTGAGAACTCTGGACCAACTTGGCCGGGTGGTGGGTGTTGGGGTAAACTTGCATATAGCCATCGGGTCTCTTTCATTTCCATACCGCTTGCTTTAAAATAAGTACTGGGTATTGTGATGGCTTCTCTCACCGAGTTCCACTTGGGGTACCCAATCATCTACACTAATCAACGCAGCTGTTGAGTGTGTTATTGCTATCAATAAACGAAGCAGTTTTGTCTTTGCTGCTGAGCTCAGAGTTACTAGCATTTCGTTGCTGATTTTGTCTGGGCGTCCAACCTGGTGACCAACTGAAATCACTACACAGCTCCTGGACAGAAACAACTAGCTCACAAACTTCTACAAAACTTCGCTAGTGTACACTGGGTTCCCTCTCATTAAAGTGTGCAAACAGTATGCTGTCTGTACCCGATGGTTGCCAGTATTTCTTTTGCTTATCTCTTCTGATGGTCTATGCAACTTAAATGGGTAAGTGGCTTTGCGGGATAACGAGTTTATACACTCTAGCAAAACGGAAGTCTGCAGCACTGTTTTCCTCTGAAGAAAATTTGGTTAATTTTTTAAATTTGCGTCGATCTTCGACCCGCCAACTCCAGTACCAGAAGATTCCCCTTCTGAATAAAGTCAGAGTAAAGCGCAATTACCTACTTCTAAACTCAAAAGTTAATTAGCTCATTCCCTCCTGAATTAACCACAACTCTATGTTCCTGCAGCAATGTTATCTGCTAATTACGTAATTCTCTCACAATCCAATTCTCATGTTCCCTCTCTTCTTTTCTCTTTCTTCTTCTCTTTTTCCTCTTTAGCTCGACAAAACAATTTTTTGACAAATATTCTATGGCTCCAGAACGTTCTACCGATTTCCATCGACGCATGCGTCCATTCAGTATTACCATAGGAATGGGTAAAGATCTGAGCCAGACGGGACTCTTCGTCAATTTAATAAACCAAGTCAGACTGGACTCCGGCTCCAGGTGCCCCTGCTGCTCTTTATTTATAATATGCCAACACTTTGCATGACATTCATCAACATTCTCTACCCTGAGGGCGTCTACGGTCGATCTAACCTGACTACTACTTTCTGATGGCGGTCCTTGTCAATCCCTTAATAGAACGGGATTGACATTATCATTAAACCTGCTGATACAAGGTGTGAGCGGTGGTAGTTTGTGCGAAAGGACTTGTACAACACAATAAGAGTCCTCCACAGCTCGGGCAACTCTCTACCTTGTATACCTCACCCAGGTACTAATATTC